>VZTT01052583.1:4914-59278 GCA_013400855.1 Buphagus erythrorhynchus
CCTTTGTCTGAGCTTCTGCAGAAGCTCATTTTCAGATCTCTGCTCTCCAAGGTGTCCTGAGTAATTTCAGTATATAAACCAAGCCATTAATTAAATAAGTTAAACCCCATCTTCTCACATTTTGTATCAGAGCTGTTCCTTAGATATCTATTACTTCTAAGTGCTCTCACTTCTACATACCGTGTGATACAAATAATACTGCTAAGAATCTGAAAGCTGCAGCTTTTTATGGCCAAACTGTGATATTATTCTCTGAATTCACACTAATAATTTTCCTGCTTGTGGCTGGGATCTGGCCCTCCTTTACATGCGCCCATCCTGCTCTGTTCCACCATCAGCTGCCCTGGGATTGCTGCATGTGTTATGTACCTGTAATCATTCAGCCTGAAAGTGTGGGGGAAGGTAGCCAACCAAACATATGAGTAAGATTTTTGCAAGCATATTTTGAGTCATTTGTGAGGAGTTTCTTGTTTCCATGGGAATTAGTGAGTGAGAGAAGACATAAGTGAATCTTATTCCTTGCTTTAGTCTCAAGTCTGGCTGCATCAACCTGCAGGCCCTATTATTTAGACCCATGGAGGACTGAGAGAGCTCATTTTCCTTTTTAATTATTATTGCAGTGAGTAGATGATGACCTATCATGGGAGGAGAGGAATGGTGTGTCTCCTTGTTAGAATAGCCCAGCACTGCAGTCTGAACTTCCTTGGGCAGCTGTAGATATGCCAGGCTTGCCTTTGTGGTGAACTACAAATGCTCTCAGACTTTTGAGAAGCCCAGGGAGTCAATTCCACAATCTAAGGAAGAACAATTCATCCCTTTTCTCATCCCCCTGTACATACATACACCATCCCCTTGTCTCTTTTTAGGTCATTTATAATCAGCAGTCATGGAGCACTGGCCTCATTAGTGATATAGCCATTCCTTCAGCGCTTCAGAAATGATCATTTAGAAAAAATGCATGGTTTTCTTCCCTTGAGAGCCTGTGAGTGATGAATTTATTACAATCTGGCTGTCTTGGCTGTCTTGCTCAGACTTATCTCCATATTTATTTCAACAAAACAGAGACAGACAGGACAGTCTGGGCGGGGAAGGGTTAACCAGGGAGATGGCATTGGAAAGCTGGGGCTCAGGGGGAGGCATTTTTATTCAGAATCATTTTTAAATGTATATACTTTGAGTGTTTGTGTTTGTAGAGTCCAGAAACCCTGGGATTTGGACATTGATTTATTCATAGGACATCATTTAGAGAACAGACATTGTCCCCTGCTTGGTGCCAGCCACCAACCTTTCTCCTGTAGGGACCATCCCTTTTGTAGGAGTGGACAGGTGATTAACTTTCCATGCCAGCTAATGACTTGGGTCTCTCACTAGCAAGCACTGCTAATTGTGACTGGCCAGGAGGGCTGCTGTCCTGGGATGCATGTCCTCAGCAGCCCCCTGCACTCAAGATCCAGCTGCATATTCCTCCATCTCCAGGAATCAGCACTTGCAGCTACTGTAAACCAGACTCACAGAGGGACTTAAACGTGTGATTTTTATCATGCCAGTGGCCATTCCAGTAACTGAGTGTTACACTCTGGAAGCTGAGACTCCAAGCTCAGTGGTCAAGGACTGGGAGGCAGAGCTCTTCTTCAGACATCCTGGGCAGCCCAGCTGTACCATCACTTCCCAGTGTGCAAATCAGAATTAAACACAGCCCTTTTCTCCAAGCTACCACAGTCACAGTAGGTTTATTTGAACATTAAACGCTCTGTATTCCTTGAAATTATGCTTTCTAAGGATTGGCTTTCCAAGTGGGTAAGCTCTTCCTGTCAGACCACTTGGCACCCTTGCTGCTGGGCAAATAAATCTGAGTATGTGGCATCACTTCATGCTATGTGGTTGCAAGCACAAGGTCAGTGCTGCATGACAGGTGTTTTATTTGAAGTTTGGGTTTATGTGTGCTCATGAAAAAGAAAGCTGAGCCTGTCCTCTGCCAAAATATAGCCCCCTCTCCTTCCCTCTTCCCCTCTCATGCAAGCTCACATGTGAAGTGGATTTTCGACTAGGGCTTGTGCCTGCATTTTATTTGTTTCCTGGGATGGCTTTTCTGAAGCATCTGGAACTTGTGATTTTTGTGTGCAGTTGTCAAGTACGTGTAATTTGCCTTGCCCTACATTTTTAGAAGCAGTTCCTATCCAGATTTACTTACAGGTAGCATTTGTGAACAGAACACCCAGCATCTGACTGCAGGGTTCCAAGCAGTGATGCACGTAGGAGCCTTCTTGTACCTTTTGTCTATATTTTGTGCACAAATATTCTTAATGCCTCTTCCAGGTTTTGTTTTCCTTTGTGAGCATGGCATGCATTTACCAAAACCCCTTCCCCTGCTGACTTGTTAATTAATACCTATTCCCAAAGTTTTCTTTCGCCCTCTATCCCTTTTATACTGAAGTTTCAAAGGCCCAAGCTAACCAGCTTTCTGCCAGCATAAGGGTAAGAGGTTAGTGACTAATATTTTAAAGCCAGTTCAAATGTTGCTTGTGTCAGCCTTCAAATTTAGAGACAAATATCCCCATCCAGTCTTTTCTCTTAAGGCAAAACGATTGTTTAGTTATTTTCAGCTGGTTTCTTTATGCATTGCTTTCTAATCACCTTGGTTGCAGGACTGTAACCAGGTAATGGGGGAATAACTAGCAGTGGCTTGCTGTCTTCTTCCATAAGAAAAATCAGTGCATGCACCTGCCCTGCCTTAGATACAAGCATCAGGAAAGTAGGGGGGGTGTTTATAACCAGGAAGGCTCAGAAAGGTGGCATCTCTCTGAGAACAGGCAGAACTCTCAGGGGAGGAATTGAGCACTTTATTCTTTCCAGCTGCTGGTTGGGAATGCTTTCAGCTTTTGCAAAGTCATACCTCGCTTGCCTTAAAAGAATTTACCCTTAGGAGGGTAAAAAGGAAGCACAGATCCATATCTTTGAAACACTGCAGCTGGTCACCTTTGTTTTACAGGGGGAGAAAATGACTTGAAAAGAATTTCACGACAGGCAACAGTTGTGGGAGAAGGGATGGATTCTGAAAGAGAGCAGGTAGCTTTCACTTTGCTGTATAGGCCTCAAGGATATCTCTGCTTTCTGACAGAGAAACTCCTGAAAGTCTCAAAGACATTTTTTTCATCTTTATTGAAAAGCTGAAAGTTTTGCATTTACAGAACAGATGTCCTTTGTTACGAATTTTTCATTTCTTATTGAAATAGATATGAGGAAGAATTCATACCACACAAACTCAGGGGGAAGCAGCATTTTAAATGGAATGATTAAAAACCTTGCCTTCTGCCATTGCTTCATTTTTTACTTGTGATTCCTGTGATGTCACCCATTTTCTCTTCTCCAGTTGTCATGGCTTTTGCTGGAGAGGAGAAACTCACTTGGGTGTCCATAACCAATGTGAAAGGTAAAGGAAAAAGAAAATAGAGGAGAGGGGATATCTCTTTTAATCTTTTCAGATCAGAATGAACTCAGGATCAATCCTGGGCCCACACCTGATAGGCTTTCTTGATGTTCATTAAGTTGAGCTTGTGGTAACCTAGTGTAAAACATTAAGGCTTCAGATCCAAGAGCAGACTAAGAGGCTGTGCTGGCCATCACTGCCAGATGAATGATCAGAAGTGACAGGTCAATACATCCAACAAAAGCATGGCTGAGACCAAGTTCATCCTTCAGGCAGTGTGGAAGGAGGTCCCTCTGTGCAGCTGAGGTTGAAGGATCCTACACCTAACGTGTGAGCCAACTAAACCACAGTTTACACCAAAAGCTTGTGAGTTTCTGGAACTGTGTGGTTGCTAGTGATTTTAATTTACTACAAATACTTCCTGTAAGCTCTTTGTAGAATTTCACACTGTGAGCTTCTTTCTCTGTTAATCTTCTCTTTTGTGAGGCTGAGTTTAGCACTCGTGAGGAAAGGCAGCCTGATGCCCATGGAAAATTAAATCCTTTATTTATCCATAGACTAAGCACCAGCTGTTCCAGCAGTAGAACCCACTGCAAGATTGAATTCAGCTCAGTCAGCTCTCTCCTTCCCCTTGGTTTCCCTTCTCCAATTGCCTGTTGTGTAGTGAAATTGGTAAAATGGATATATCATCCATTCTGAACTAGACTGATACCACTCAGTTGCCTTTCAATAGTTTTGCAGGTTTTGTCAAGTACAGTAAGACTGAGCCACTTGCTTCAAACCTGTCAGTCAAAGCAGGTGCTTCAGAAGAGCTGTGCTTTACCTTTGAGATTCACAAACTATGGTATATGCTAACCACTAACAGAGCTCAAGGGTATAGGGACTTCTGCATCTATCTGTGGAGAAACCCTGCAAAACCCTGACCACCACCCTGCCCATTACAAAAACACTACACAGCTCAGGTGCTGCTGCTACTTTCATGCAGGACAGGTAGGTTGTCCTACAGACACCACTCTTCCAGCACCCTCATGTCCCAGCAGAAGGCCCCCAGCTGGACCACAGGGCTCCCTAAAAGGCTGAGTTGTAGGATCCCTGCTTGCCAAAACAAGCTTTGAGCTTCTTCACTGCCTTGGTCTGGGACATGTGTGTCATAAGCGAGGTGACTTTCAGTATGCATTCTGGCCTTACTAAGTGTTGAAGCCTTCATCAGAAAATAATGTTTAAAGGAGAATCAACAGAATGCAGACCAAAAGTTGGAGGAAACAATGAACCTTTTAATGAAAAAAAACCCATTAAATTTTCCAGCTACTTTTGCTCTCAAGACTAGGTCTTGATCCATTTTCATCCCTATATTATTGGTTTGTCAACAGCTACTGAAGCCAGTTTTAAAGCTAGAGCAAAAACACCAAGCTCACACTATTTATCCTGATGTTTCAGCCTCAGGTGGATTTGCTTTAGGCTGTGAACACAAGCCAGCCTCCTATAGTGCTTCCCTTTTTTTTCATCTGTTTGTGTATCATGTAAGTGAACCTAGATTAATTGTATTTTTCTTCCCCTCTAGACTTAACTATCTTGAATAGCTGTAACACCTGCAGGATATGATTCAGTCAAGGATTCAAATGGATTAATATCTTCCTTTAGCCCATAGCCAAATGCAAGAAATCCCATCCCAAAGCATCCTAGCTTTCTTTAGTTTGGCTTTTGCAATACTGGTTTTAGACTCCATCAGATTTCCACAGCTTTGGCTTGTAGATGATATGAGCCATCCTCCTTACCCTCCTTCCTTGTATGCTTAGTTTTGCTGGTATTTTGAGAGTGAGCAGTTCATCACACTGAGCAAATTCTGCCCAAACTCACACAGACTGATTGCATTATTGGGAAAGTGATGCTTTTACACTAGAAATCCTGGAATAAAAGCAGTTCCCCCAGTTACCAAGATAGCACTGAGCTATCCCTCTCTGTTTCTAGTCTGTGCCCCACTCTTAATCCCACAGCCATTTTTTAATTTCCTCGTAAGAGTTTGGCTGCTTCCACCACCCCAGAGCCCTGTTCACCAGAGCCACCAAAACAGGGGATTTTGCAGAAGTTTGTGCAGCAGGATTGTGGATGGATGTGGTATCAGAAGTCACCAGTTGTGATAGCTGCTGGTGAAGCTGCTGCTGTAAGAGGTCTGTGCTAGCATCAAGCCAAGCCACCATTCCCCTAACAAATCTTGCTGTCAAATCTTTGCAGCCTTTGGCTGATATTTGACACAACTTTACTGAAAATTTTGCAGGTTTCCTGACAGACTTACCAGGATCAGGATTTAACCCTTCTTAGCTGGTATGGTGCTGAATGCCATACTTTGTCTTATGTACTCTAGGTGTGGAAATAAGATGTGCCTTGTCTTATGTAACTTGGGGGCTTGCAGTCGTCCCCAATTGCAAGGTTCTTTTTGTTATATGTAGGAAATGTTGAGGTGAGATTCATTTTCTTGCAGTTTCTTCCATTTATCTAAAAATCTGTTGGAGATGGTGGGAGATAAGTCGTTGGTTTTAGTTCCTCTGAGCCTAAACTTAGATTTATGTATAGGAGAATAGCCTCCAACAAAGCTGTGTGACCAGCAAGAAGAGATGATATAAGCAGCAATGGTAGAAACACTGTAGAAATCCTCATGTAAAGCACAGGGATGCAAGTCTGGAATAATTTCCACTGCTGGTGCATCTCACTCCCCTACACATGCAAAAACGGAGAGTGAGAAGCTTTGGGTTAGAGCAAGTTTTGCAGCCCTGCATCAAAATGGCAGTGCTTTGTTAGAGCCTTTCTTCCAGAGTTCCTTCTTTCCTGGCTGACACCAGTCAGGAATGAGAGGCACGGTGTTTTCTTGGTGCCATTCTCCTGCTCTCCCCTCTCCATCCTCCCCCTTCCCCTCCCTACTCCCCTGCACTCCTCTTACTCCCCACTGCCCACACTGAACATGTACAGATTTTATGGTTCACTGGAGAATAAGTGGCTGTCATTTCACAGATGGGCCAGGATGTAATTAGCCACAATGCATCCAAGTAATGGAACAGATGTCTCTTTGTAAACTGAGTTTGCTGTTGCACACTCTGTGTGTGTGACCTGCCGACTGCTGCAGGCGATTCCTCCCAGCCCACTCACCCCTCCCCTGCTCTGCTGCCCAGCCAAGGGCTCAGCTCACATCAAGGGTTTGTGTGTTTGCAGGTTTGTTTGTCTCCCTGTCTCAGGCAGGCTCTCCTGTTGTAAGGCCACTGATTGTGTGATGGATTGTTAGCAAGCACAGCCTGCATTTATCGATGGAGTCATTCAAAATAGAAAAGGTGATACCCCTCTTATGAGATAATTGGCAGTTTCAAGTTGCTCTTATTACCCGATGATAATACACCAGTAAAATCATAAATTACTGTTATGATGCCCAGCCTCCTCCTTTCTTTTTTTCTTCCTTCTTTAACTGAAACTAAAATAGCTGTTCTCCCTGAGCCTTCAAATTAGTATTTATATTTTACATAAGAGATAGCCCGTGGGATTGGTTACAATATGATAATGCACACAAGCTGACAACAAACACAGCCACTCTCAGATAGGTGCCCATCTGACTCAGATAGGAACTGCAATCCAACCACCAGTACAAACTTAAAAGGGGCAAAACCAGAACCTGCTCATTTTGTGGAGCATGCTTGTCTCTGTCAAGTACAGAAAATGGATAAATTTAATTTAATGTAGTGGAAGGTGTCCCTGTACGTGGAAGGTTGGAATGAGATGATATTTAAGGTCTCTTCCAACCCATTCTGTGATTCTACAATTCAAGGAATTTTCTCCCTTAATATTATTGATACATACTTTCAGGCTATCTCTATGCAGGTTTTCCATTCCTTTATCTCCTGAACCCTGTGCATCTTAATGCTGGCAGTTCTCCAGCTGTGCTGCTTTAGCTGCTACTGCTGAGGGTTTCCTGCCAGTGCTCCACACCAGGGCAGGGGGCAAAGAAACACACAGCTGGCTCTTGGCCTCCAACGCTGAATTTGGCTCCACTTACAGCTCAGCCAGGCCATGGAGGAGCTAAACACCATGACCAGGCAGCAGTTACTACTGGCAGAAACCTAATGGTGACACAAACAGGAAGGAGATTTAGAGAAAACACACGATTGTGTTCTTGATGCTTCTGGGTATTGTCATTGTTTGTGTGTCGGAACGCTCACAGTCAAATCATGTAGGCAGTCCTTCTATCTCTGAGTGTGTGTGCTTGCATGCAGTTATGGTTTATTTTCACACACATTGTTTCCCCAGGGCAGTTTTGATGAGAAGTTTCCCATTAGTTCCCCTGGCTTTCACCCAGCAAGCTTAACTTCAGATTGCACATCTTCTGAGTGGTGAGATACACTCAGTGATGATGGCAAAAAGCAGGTCTTTTGTGTAGAGGACTAAGTTTTTACCTCGAGCTAAAATGATAAAGAAGCAAAGTAGCACGGTGATGTGTGTAAATACACTGGATGTGTGGAAACTAGAGAACAGTATCATAATCCAAAATAATCCTCTGCTCTTTTGTGGATAATGCATTGGCCTGCTGCCATCTTCAACCCATGGAGTGAAAAATCTTGATTAAAGATTTTAAAGGACACAAAAATTTGGGATTGGGCTGCAGCTTCACGGGTACATCTCAGAATAGCCATAGTGAAACACAAGATAGAAATAACCCAGTTGGTGCCTGTCCTTGAAAGCAAATCCTCATGCAGTGGGTTTCTCTACCCTACCACAAAGCTCTTGTCACTTGTGTGGGCACATGCACTGAGCAATCCCCATGCTGGCCTGAAAGTCAGGAAATACAGAATTTACCAGCCCTGCAAGTACCCAGCGTGGAGGGCACTGGAGCTTTTCCAGTAGTCTTTCTGGTCATCTGGGTATGTGCAGAGGATTGACAGTGCTAGAGAAGTCTTCTGAGTCTTATCAGACCAGCAGCAAATTTTACAAACACTGTAGTGCAGATTCCTTTGAGTTAAAGACCATATTATGAGATATGAAAAGTAGCCCTTAGTGCAAGAGTGTAAATTTCCACAAGAAAAAAAAGTAGAGTAAATTATACTATGGAGTTAAGAGTGTAGCTTTTAGTTTCCTCTGACAGTTTAAGCAGTAGGTATTTTATGAAAGAAGAAATATGGAGTTTTTGACACAGTTTTGTTGTGCTGCTATTCCTGGCCAGGGTTTATTTCTGCCTAGCAATTGGTGAAGAGAGCAAGGCACAAGGGTGTAGCCCAGGCCCATGACCTCACTAAACCCACTGACCCAAAGATCTGCCAAAGGGGTTGAGTGTGCTGGTGTCTCTCTCTGGCAGAGCCATTCACATTGGCAGTAGCACTTCCATGGAATTCTGTCCATTCTGATTCTCTGCAAACCTCATGTCCCCCAAGGAGGACTTCCCTGAGCTATCTGCTTCCAGCTCCTTTGTGTTTGGCATTTTTTTTCCCTTTTGACACTCATCTCACCTGCACTGATGGAAAGTAACTCTTAACTCACATTATTGGGAGAGAAAAAAATGGTCATTGGTTGTGATTGCTCAAATTTGTTTAATAAAAAAGGTCCTTGTGGGTTCCTTGGGTTTCAGTCAACATTGTACTTTGTATGGTTGCTCTGTGATGAAGTTGACACTTGCATGGTATTTATGGTTTCATCTGGTCCCTGCCTTTCAAGAGGAAAAACATGAGGTTTGTTATATCTTTGCAATACAGTAAAATTGCAAAGCAGGTACAATGGATTGGTTGAGCTTTTCCTTTGCCTTGTCTCAGAAGAAGCAAGCCTACTGCTGCAAATGCAGGATGGTCTCATGTTAGGGAGAAAGAGGGAGTTTCTGTTTGGGTCTAAACATAGGCAGTTTCTGGCAGATTAAACTCAGAGTGGTTTGTTCAGTCCCTCATCAGCAACAATTACACAACACTTGAAAAGAGACTGTACAGCAGCAAGTGCTTATGACAATGAACTATCCCTCTATCCCTACTGAACTCTTTTCAAAATAGGATACAGTTTATTTGACAAGAATGACTTTTTTCTTACTGCATAAACAATAGCTTTCATGCTCCCAAAGCCCTTTCTCAGGCAAAGCTCCCCCTGACCCAGCAGAAGGAAGGCTGAGTTGAAACTGTGACAATAGCTATCACAGAATCATAGAATGGTTTGCATTGGAAGGAACTTTCAAGATCATCTCCTTCCAATACTCCTGCACAGGCAGGGACACCTTCCACTAGACCAAGTTGTTCAGAGCCCCATCCAACATGGCCTTGAACACTCACAGGGATGGGGCATCCACAGCTTGTCTGGGCAACCTGTGCCAGCACCTCACCACCCTCACAGAAAAGAATTTGTTCCTAATATCCAATCTAAACTTACCCTCTGTCAGTGTGAAGCCATTGCCCCTTGTCCTGTCACTACATGCCCTTGTAAAATGTCCCTCTCCAACCCTCTTGTAGGCTCTCCCTTAGGTACTGGAAGGTGCTATAAGGTACTGGAAGACTGCATGTAGGATTTAAATGTTACTTGTTTTTAAAAAATGTTACTTGATTTTAAAAAAACAGCAGCTCATCACCAAATGCACGTCTGACTTTGCAATTACCTATGACAGTTCACACAGCATCCCAAGATGGTAGTTTTTCTTTATACTCTGATGATGTACCATTTATGGATGGGGTAAACTAAGGCAGGGAACAATTAAGCACCCAATTCTGACCCCAGTATATACCACTGAAGGTCATAAAATGGGATTCTGTGGTTGTGAATGGTAGGACGTGCATTAAATATGGAGAATCATGACTTGTCACTGATATTTAATGTTGGGTTGTGTTAGTAGAAAGAGTTTGCCTGCAAATGCCTATGTTTCCAGTGTGTGTGTTCTTGGAACCCTCTGGCTTGTTGTGGTGGGTCCCTGGCACTGTGGTTTTGGGGATTGTTGCTGCAAACCAGCACAGATACTGAGAGCAAAACCACTTATCCTTCACAAGAGCAGTGCAACCTTACTGTGATGTGAGGGTGACCCTGGAGGAAACAAAATCAAGCACTCTTAGGCTCATGCTCAAGTGCTACTGGAGTCTAGCACCACTTTGGCTCCTGTGTAGATCTGACGTGTTTCAAAGTGAGTCCCTAGGTCCAAGGGCAACTTTATGTCCCTTTGAAAAACATGGCCTGACCCTTTAGGGCAGTGTAATGGCCTGGTTAAGGTGGGATTAATGTGAATATCAACTCCAGAGGCTTTGTGGCAAAGCAAAGGCCCTGCTTGCTGTACTGTGCTGCAGGGAAAGGCTCTGGGTGCCAGGAGGAGGCAGCCCAGGAGACAGCCAAGTGTCCAGGAGGACATGGAAAAAGCCTGTGTCACAAGGCAGGCAAAAGCTGGGCCCAGGATAATGGTCCATCAGGACAATCATTCAAGAACATGTATTCCTTTCTCTTTACATCTGTCTGGTTATCTATTGCTCCTCTTTATTGCAGTCTGCTTGTAGGGCTTCATAGCTTTTGAAGGTATAAGAATAGGGCTTTTTTTCCTCTTTTTTTTTTTTATTTTTTTTTTTTATTTCTCTTGCCTTGAAGTAATCATCTATATTTAGGTCAGTGACATGATGAAAAATGTTTATGTGTTTTTATCTAAAGCTGGAAATTGCCTTTCCGGATATCACTGAATGGAAAAAAGCTAATGGAGCCTTGTTGTGCTTTCACTGTTTTTTGCAGTGGTCTTGTTTTAGTACTAAGGCACACGAAGCATCCCTTCCCCACCACATGGCCCTCGGCTCTCAGCTCTCTCTGCATCCTCTGCTGGCTCCCCTGTACAGAGGGGACTCAGAGAAGGGCAAGGGGAAGGTCACACGAAGTTTTTTGTTCTGTCTCCAGCTACCTGGAGCAGGCATTGCCAGCTCTGGCCTATTAAGTAGAAAATGTGGCACTGATAAATCTTGTCCGCTAAGGAACTGAGCCTTTTTAATATGCAAGTGCTCAGTCAAAGAAAGTAAACAGACATCTCCTTCTGCTGGGAATTACCAGACAAATGTCTCCCTCCCCTTACCCTCCTTCCTTCCTCCTCCCTTCCATTTAAGTGTAGGAAATTCTGCTTGCTTTATTTGATAAAGAGGAGGAGGGGAAAGGACATGTACTGAATCATGGTTAAGCTGCTGTCTTCTACCTCAAGACCTTTCAGTGTAGATGTGCTTCATTAGTTTGATAAGCAGACACCAAAAAGGGGGAGGGATGTGGGGTTTGCATGAGGGGATCTGCCTAGGGGCTGCCCGGAGGTTTAAGAAGATGAACTGCTAATGATGTTGAAGCTGTACCTTTTTGGGACCTTGGCTCCTGGAGGAAAAATGGGCCCTTTTCACTAATTGTGTTGTGCTCAGTAGTGTGATGGAAGGGATCTCACAGGGGAACGAAACAGAATGAATATCGGGCCGGGTTCTTCCCCTGAGCAGCCCCCTCTCCACTCCTCCCCCATGCCAGCCCTCCTTCCTTCAGCAGGGTATCTGGCATGAAGTAATCCTAAATACTGGGAGATAACATTAAGAAAAGAGGTTATTCGGTCATTTATTTGGACAGTCTGGTGCAAGCCTTGTGAACTGAGCATAGATTTTTAACAAATGTTGTCCAATTGGCAGCGCAAATGTTTTGATGAATAGCTACCAGCAAGACTGTGAACCTTGGATGTGGCCCTGCCTGTGTGCAAACACAGGATCCAAGGACTTTCAAACATTGCTCTCTCTAATCCTGTGCCAGCCCCTTTCCTCTGTGACAGATCCATGGCTCAGGAGTGGATAGCTGTATTTCCCCTGTGCAGTGGGGTGGGCAGGTTTCTGTCTCAGGTGCTATTGGCTGTTTCCAGGTGTACTTATTTTCCTTTCAGCAGCTGGATGCCACCCCAGTTGGGAAGGTAAAGAGCAATTCCCAGGTGCACTTACGGAGCACCCTAGCTCACTCACAGCGTTTCCTTTCTCCTGCAGTGATGTTAGCCCTGCTCAGTAAACTCTGGTGTTAACACTGTATTCTCTGTGACTTTTGGCATGGGAGGGACTGGCAGTGGGGTGACAGGCTATGCCAGAGAGCCTGTTTCCAGACTCCTGCCAAATGCCACCCCAGTGAATCCCATGTTAACTGGGCTCCTCCTCCCCTGGAAAAGGAGGCAGAAGCTTGGCACATTTTCTTTCTCAATTTCCAGCAGGCATAGCATGCCCAAACCATGCAGATTGATGGGCCTCTAGGTCCAAAAGGGACTTTTTTAACCTAGGCATAGGATTGTATTAAAATTGTATATCCCTGCCACAAGCAATGGCTGGCTAGTCAGTGACAAACAGGTGGGAATCACTTGAGGAGCTGTTCAGTAAGGGTGGACCTTCAGGAGGCACCTGGGTACCCAGGGAGCTGCCCCATATGTGAGATTTCCCCACTGTCAAGGAAAAGAAGCATGATAATGTAGTGTCTGTGGAGCAGCACAGGAGAGGGTAGTAGGTTTAAAGCAGAAGAATATTTTGGGTTTGTTTTGTTTGTTTTTCTGCACAACATCAACTTAAATATGCAGAATTTCCTGCTGCATGCTCCTGCAGAGGTTGTATGTTAAAGGAATTTTTTTAATGCACTGAGGAGAGCTTTGCAGTTAAGAACAAGGGTGTTAGATCTATACAGTCACCAGCACAGGATGCTCTTAATCCTAATTGCTGGATGCTGGGAGGGATCCCAGGGGCCAGCTCACTGTGCATCCATCCTTGTTCCTTTTAGGCTTTTCCTAAGACTTTGTGGCTGGCTACTGTCAGCGATGGGACACTGGGCTAACAAAACCTCTGAGTGTAAGAACATTACATTGCACTGACTGGACAAGAATGGAATGAATGCCTGAATTGGGATGTGGTGGGATAACCCGGGCAGCCCAGGCTGCAGAGCAGAGCTTTATGGCACTGCTGCTGGTCATAAGTGGTTCCATACATGACTTCCTCAGCATTCCTTTGATGAGGTTGGTAAAAGGAGGAGTGCTGGCAGATGGTGCAATAAATGGTGATGTTATATGTGTTGTAAACTACTTCACAGGGAGAGGTGAACATTTCCCAGGGATTGGTGTGGCAAGTCTGAGAGACAGACTGTTTGAAGTTATGACCAACTGCATCTCTTCCTTTCTTTTCAGAGGTGACTTTACATAGTGGGTGACACAGACAATCCCAACCAAAGCTTATTTGAGAGTTTTTCCTCACCTTCCACGCCACTGCCTCCTGTCTCAGCCCCATGCCTGTCCCCTGACACTCAGAGAGGGACCCACAGAGGCAGCTTGGTGGCTGCTCCCACCCAACCTCCCATTCTGTAGTGCTACTGGTCCTCCCTCTCACTCAGCATCTGCTGTATTTGCACCACTGCCCTGATCAAAATCCCTGCTCTGTCAGCTCCCAGCAGCAGAGGTGGTACAGGGAGCAGGTTGGATCACCCCCACTCACAGGCAGGGTGCAAGGCAGTCTATTCTCGTGTAGAAAATGTGCATCACATGGGGTGATGGAGAAGGGACTGTGCCTGTGTCCTGTAATTACACCCATCTGTTACTTCCCTGTCTCTGCCGCCGCCGCTGAAACGCACAAAGACTCACAAGCATGATTTAAGCCCCTGGAGAAGACAATGGCTACATTTGAACAAGCCAAGTTGGCCTCCAGAGCCCCACTTTTACTGCCCAGTGCTGCATGCTGGGCTGGGGAGGGCTGTTCTGGTCCAAGCCATCAGCCCTCCTGCCCGGTCATTTTTAACTCACCACCTTTCTGTGGCTTCTGCTGCTGTTGTCAGACTGGTGCAGGAAGGACAATGTTAGAGCACTTCCTCCTTTCCCTATCACAGTGATTGGTTTGGGAGTTCAGTGCTTTCCACATTAGTGGGACTGATAAACTGGTTTGCACTGCAGTTGCTCTTGTTTTCTGTGCCCTCTTGTCATTGCTTTTGACTCATCAGGCTGAAGTGTCTGAGCTTAATTGAAGCAGTAACAATGCAATCAACATTTCTCTCTATTTTTATCTGCATCTCCCCCTCCCCTTTGGTTTTTCTGCTGCTTGACATGCTATTTCTGGGGCTGAGAGCTTGGCAGCCTTGCCAAGGGTTGCACTGGAAGGGAATGGAGCCACAAAGAGAGTAAACCCACCAAAAGTAACAGAGTTTTTTCTTTTTCTGAGTGCTGCTGGACTCCCTGCATTGCATTCATCCTTACTGTGCCTTGTCAGCTCCCCCTGTCATCCTTTCTGCAGCTGAAGAAGGCCCGGGCAGAGGGAAGTAATTCTATAGCAGAGCTGCATTGATACACCTAATTAGCATAAAATTAGCATAACCCTCTTTGTTTAACAGCGTACTCAGCTCTCCTCCTTTATCCAAGTGGTGTGACCAGAGGCAGGGAGAAGTGACTGGTCTTGGTGCAATCTTTATAAGAGACTGGGGGTGAAGATGCTGCCAGCTTGGTCTTTGAACACCAAAGCATTCTTCCCTGCCTTGAGGAGGAGAGCAGAGCATTCCTGCCAGCTATAGCCTATAGCAAGGAGATTATTTTCCAGGGATATGGGAGCTGGAAGTTCTCAAGTCTTTGTAAACATGCCCACTTAGAGGAAAAGTAGTGATGGGAGGCAGGAAGGAGTGAGAAAATGTGGCCATTTTGTAATAAATTAAGTGGCATCTTTTGAATGCAGTTTCTGTGGACAGAGTAGCAAAAAACACATGTAGCTTAAAGGTTTTGCATTTAAAAGAATGCCAGCTGGCTTTAAAATGCTTCTTCTTCTGAAATCAGTTAGGGTTAATATCGATGATGATAAAACCTAAAGTGACAAGAGGAAGAAGTATGAGGCAAATCAGTGTTTTTATTTTTTCCCCTATCAAATGTCTTGGTGCACTGAGCAGCACATGGGTGTCATTGGTGTCTAAGCTTTTTCCATCCCCTCAAAGGCATATTTAGCTCTTCTGTGAAGTGATGGCAGGCAGAGAATAATCTGAAAGTATGAAAACATCAATAGAAAAAAACAGAAGTGAGAGCAGGCATCTGGGCAGGTAAATTTATAGAAAATGCTATAGCTTATGTCTGTGAAATGCCTGGATTTCAGGTTGAGAGTCCTTTGCCATGAGACATACCTCTCCTTTGTGTGAACCATACCACCCTGCATCCTCTTTCTGCACCTTAGCATTGTTATTGGACTGCTCATCTCTATTTTGTAATCCTATTCACTTATTTTAATACAGAATTAACATACTCTGCTCCTCCTCCACACCACCCTGCAGTACATAGAAAGACTGCTGCTTTGTATCAAACCCAGAATTGTTTTTAAGGCAATAAATATATATCTAGACCTCTCACCACTGATGCTGTAATCTCTGCTGGCATCCTCTATAATTTTATGTCCTTGTGTTAGACTTTGCCTCCCAAATATATATACAAAGCCCAAACGTGTTATCTAGGGAACAAATGCTTTCAAATCTGTTCAAAGGGTGCGCAAGAACCAGCCACTAAAGCAAAGAGGCAGCCGACTTGGTTAAATACTTGTTAATACCTCTTGCTGTTGGCAGTGCCTGAAGTTGTAATCAGCTCTGTCTGTGCGTCCCTCTGTGCCTTCTGCCCGTGCCTTTCTGAGCACATTTTGGGATGCTCTGTGTGTGGCAGGGCTGGCAGCGTTTTAAGGTGACTGTGCTCGTGTTGAGATGAAGACTCCATCCTTTCCCTCTGTCAGCCTCTCTGACACTTGCACCAGGGAGGAAAAGCTGTTGCCTTCGTGGCTTCAGTGAAGTGAAATAAAATGCTGCTTCAAGTCGGTGGGAGTGGGGATCACTTTGCAGATGTCAGCTCCTTAAAAATGGCCTCACTTAAAATATATATGGAGTGAAGTAAATGGATTTTTCTCTTAAAGGAGGGGCTTGTACCCTTGCTTGGTGTTGGATTTCCTCCCCCCGCCAAAATCCAGGCAGAATGCTGTGCTCTGAAGGGAAGGTCTTTAAAAACAAAACAAAAGGCAGCTGTCAATTTAATCCAAGCTCCCTGATAAAATTCCAGCAGAGTTCCTTTTCTCAGAGATGAAATAAGAACCCTGGCAGGCCCTCTTGACTGGCCACATAAATCATTTGTGGTAATTGATCTGAGAAAGACGAGTGGCTCTTAGGTGCAGGGAGGGGGGAAGGCACCTGCAGCCACTGCACATCACCCCAGGTACCCCAGCTTGTGGGGACCCCTGCCCCACCTGCAGCAGGGGTGGGTGCTGCAAACCCGAGGGGACAGTGTGCTGCAGAGGATGAATAATAGGGTTTCCTGTTGCCTTCCCTTTGTTGTTGGTCCTGCTTTTAATTGCCCTAGAGGGATTAGAAGTCAGACGGTGGGGGAGGATTTGGGGAAGGAGGGGCTGAGAAGGGGAGGGGGAGGGAAGGATGAAGGCGCAGGGAAGGTGGAGAGAATGAGATGGAGGTGAGAGGAAGAAGGAAGAGATTGATTTAAGTGACTAGCATTTAGTGCAGTGGGGCACAATTTCTATTAGCTAATATCTCCTTGGGCTGGCGCATGACTCTGCATGCTCCTTTTTGCTCCAATTAGGAGTAGAATGGCAATAAAAAGCAGAGTGCCAGGCTCTGGTGTCAGCTTTTTTGGCTGCAGCAGTGCAGAGGGACAGCTGCTCCAGGAAGCTGCAAAGCTGTGATTGCACTTTCCCTGGGAACTCATAAAGATGGGGATAATAAAATAACAGGGATCTGAAGCAGCACTACAGGAGTGGCCACCAGCCACAAACTCCACGAAGAGGGCTTTCTCAATTCAGTCCTTCACTTTCAGGGTAGAAGCAGCAGGGTGTAGTTGTTATCATATTTAGTATAAATCTGCAACTGCTGCTTCAAAATGAGCTTTTCTTAAGCGTTTGTCAAACCCCAGTGGCCTGAGTAGTTTTGGTGGCATAGCTGGGACTAAGAATAAAAATGTAAATTATATATAAATTAGAGTCAGTGCATATGAGCAAGGGAGCTAAAGATGAGGGGCATGAGGACCAGAGTGAGAGCCTGGAGGTCTGGCTTGTATTCCTGTTCTGCCATTGGGCCATGCTGGATTAGATTTCTCTACCCTGAGCTCACCATCCCTTGGAACCTACCTGGAGCAGCCTCTGGGTTGTGGGAGCTGGGCAGCAGAGTTGCATGGTGGCACAAGAGCCACTGCTGTGGGAGCAGCAATATACTGGCTCTCAGCATCTCATAAGTGTGCTGCTGGCTCTCTGTGTGAGCCCTGCCAGCTGCCTTGCAGGTGACTATTGCTGTTCAGCAATTTAGCTTTGAAATTCAGCCTGTACAATTGGTTCTGTGGCACCCACTTATTCTGCTGATCTCCACAGGGGAAGCCCACTGCTACTCCTAGTGCAGCACCAGAGCTGACATGGCCTCTTTTTTCCTTGCCACAAACAAGCTGCTCTGCCAGTGTGTCAGACATCTCATTCCTTCCTTTTTTTGTGGGCACAGAGCCCAGCTGTTGAGCACATGCTGCAGTCTCCCTCTGAGCAGGGCCCTAAGAGAAGGACTGAGGAACAAAGGAGTGCAGCCAGCATGGCTGACTGGCAGCTGGAGTCAGTCTCCCAGACAAGTTGCTTGTACTGTTTCCAGCATACTCTCTGGGCTGAGAAGAGGGGACAAATGTGTGCTCACTGTGCACTTTCCTGCTGCTTGCTCCTAGGTTCCACAAGTACCGAGCTCTGGGAGTGGCCCTCAGAGCTAGTAGCATCCTCCCCTTTTTGGGTTGCCACTTCCATGCTCTTCAGGCACTCCTCTCTCTCTTTAAAAACACACAGGCATTTGCAACAGAGAGAAAAAGATAGTTTATGGGCTTGTGTGTGGGTGGGAATGAGTTAAGGCGTGTGAGAGAACAACTGCAAAGGGATGGCACATGGCCATGCCACACACATGTATGTACCTGACAGAATCTGTATTAAACCAGACTGTGCTAAGTCCCTCTGTCAGTCAGCCTCCCTCCTTCCGAGTGCCCTGGCCTGGAAACATGTGTGAGTTAACATGCAGCAGTGGAGGAAGTTGCTGTGCCCAGCTGTCATCCATCCCTGATCCCAAAGTAGCTGCCCTTGGAGCAAGAGCCACTTAATCATTTTTGAATCAGCTCCCGAGCAGCCATAGCTCACAGCCCAGCACATTAAGGTGAACTGGCACAGACTGCAGTTTGCCTTAATGGACTGCAGCCGTGCAGGAGAGGCTTTTCCAGCTGTGAAGCTCTCCCTGCCACACAGGTAGCCCACTGTGGAAGTGCAGCAGGATGGACACAGCCCCAGCCTCATCTGTCAGTGCTGGAGAGCTAAGTGACAGATGGAAGGTGGGTGAGCTTGCCTGCTGCAGAGGGGTGCAGGGATTTTAGCTTGCTTCCCTCACACATGGGGCCAAGCTCAGGGAGCCCTCCTGGCCCAGTCCCCCTCTGTCATGACCAGTAGATGTGCCAAGAGCACCAGTTAGTGATGAGCTTATCCTCCTAATTATCAGAAAGGAAGCAGTTGATTTCCCTTTTAGGAAAACTGTGACACAAAGAGGTAAAGAGCCAAGAGCGAAGTAGTTTGGGATAAAAGACCTCTGTGTTAGCAGTGGCATCCTACTATTTCTCTAGTACACATTTCTTGCTTTCTTAAACCCTCTGGTTCCTTCTAATCAGTTCTGCATGAAAAGAACGTACTGTCTTGCAGGTACAGCATTGTTTCCTGTTCCGTTTATTCTCCCAATTGCTTACATGTTTCCTTTTCTGTTCTTACCACTTTTGTATAACATATTAAACTACATTTCCTGCTGTTTAAAAATGAACCAGAATTAAAAAGCACCTTGCCTTTGAGGTGAAACTATTAGAAGTCATAAAATGATGTTAAAATATCTGCACCTGCATTCTATTTCACGGTGGGTCGCAGTTCTAAGGAAGCTGCTGACTGGGTGGAAAAACAGCTAGTTCCAATGTGGTGTGATAGGGAAGGGCTGATTTCCTGCACTGAAGCCGTTATGACAGAAGTGATAAAGCCCTTGTGTCACTTAGCAAGGACTGTCACCTCGAGAGCCACCATCCCGCCCTTCCAGAAGGGCTCATTGATCCTGCAGGCTGGCATGGGAGAGGGAGGTGAACTGTCCCTGCTCCCTGCTACAGCCTCTGGATAGCCTCACTGAGAGCCACATTTGGTCACTGGCATCTCTCACCAGCTCTGACTGATGGTGAGAGTGGTTCCAGTTTCACTGAGGGAGAGACAGAGGGTGAGGGACTACGGAAATTACCAGTCAGAGGGAAAAGGAGGATGGCCTGGAGAAAGAGCCTGTCTCTCTCACCTAGCAGTTCCAAAAAAGCTACTCCAGGGCCAGCTGCCAGGTGTTTCATTTGTTACACTGCTGAATGCAGGGATGCTGCTTCACAGGATGGCTGTCCAGAAAATTGGGCTGGATTCCCCCATGAGCCCCAGGCTGCTGAAGCTGGTGTGTTCCAGATATCTCCCAGAGAGCTAAACGAGTACTCCTTTGTGACTATAGCTCTGGGAAACCTTCACTGAAAGCATAGAAGAGCCTGCATCTCTTTTACAGTTAAATGTGTGGTCATTCCTGTTAACTGATTGATTGTGACCCCTTGAAGCGCTTCTGAGTCATGGCAAAGTTGTTTCATTGCTTGCTGGATTTTAAAATAATCTTCTTCGTATCTCTTCTTGTAGAGTTTACTGGGGCTCTAGTTTGGACATGGCTCCACTGGAGCTGGCTAGAGGAACACGTTACTTAGCCAGCTAAAATACCTGCCTCACTGCCCTCTCGTCAGGTGGAACACTCAGAGATGCTCTCTAAACTAAACTGAGCCCTACAGGCTCCTAGGGCTGGTAGGATCCCAGGGGTACTTGGACACCTTGTGTTGATATTAATAGCAGCTGTCAACATGCAAGCCAATATAGTGATATAAAGGTAAGCAAGTGCATGCTCCCAGGCCAAAGCTGGAAGCTTTCCACAGGCAGAATAGGATAGGAGTTTTTACAGTTAAAGCTATCTCCTTTTGGATCTACAAGCTGTGCACTGAGTCCCTGTTGCAGTGGGAGCTCTCCTTTACTTTTCCTGGACAGAAGGTGGAACTGAGGGAAAATAGTACTACAGGCAACCTCATAGGTGCTTGGGGTCAGAGACAAACATTGTACTGGCATTAACACAAACCCCAGTCCTGTTTTTAACCTCTGCTGTGTGAAATGCATAATCCAGGGTTATCTTTTACTTAAGTGTAAGCAATCACTAAGCCAAGTTTCCAGCTGTGAATACAGCTTACCCTGTGACTGCAGCACTTGGATGCTGACAGATGTGTTACCAGCTGACACTTGGAAAGCCAGATTGATTGGCTCAAATAGAAATTCAGAGATTTATTTGAGGGTTGTATAGGATCTTCAGAGCATCTCCACCATTCAGGCTGTCAGTTCTGCCTTATAAGCATGTCTGAAAGGTGGCTGTACAGGTTCTGCTTAGATGCAACGTAGCAGAATTACATTTTGTTCTAATTTTTTACAGATATAGTAAAATAAAGTCTAAGGTTTAATTGCATAAGGTTATCTGTAAGCTACAGATCTGGAAACTGCTTGGTTAGTTCAGGGTGACATGCTGGCATATCTAGCCCCTCCTCTGAGGCTGTGCAAGGTATTAAAGCAGAGAGCCTCAGAATCTAAATGGTATTTTAGCATGATATATTTCATTCTGTTTTCACTGTAATGTCTTTTTAATGACAGTATAGAAATCTCTGCAAGGTGTACTTTCCACCTGTATCTCCATACTCAGGTCTCATACATTTGTACTCAGGAGGTACATCTGCTTTGTTCTTCCTTACTTGGATCAAGCAGATTTTATTTGAGCACATCTCTGGCTGTGTTATGCCTTATACCTGAATAATCACGAATTGAATTCCCAATTAGCTTGCCTTTTGCAACTAAAATCCTGTTGATTTCAACAGTATAGCCTTGTTTGAAATACACAGTGAAACTGCTCTCCCAGTGCATCCCAGGGGAACCTTGTAATCTTATTAGATGCACCTGCTGCCATTTCATTTTAACCTCTAAGTTTTTCCCTGAAGCATAATGAATTCAATATTCCTCTGCCACAGAAAACCTTCCCAAATGTGCTTTGCCATCACTTTGAGGAGGAGCATGCCTGCCTCTGAGGACCTGCCAGCAGCACCTCCATCCTCCACTGCCCAGCCTGGAGCAGCTGGGAATCACCTCCACCTTCTGAAGGTGCCAGCAGCCCCTCCCAGGTCCCATGGGTGCTCTCATGACCATTGCTGGTGTGTGCCCCAGCCCCAGAGAGGCACTGCAGGTGCTTATGGGGAGCTGTGTGGTCCTCTCAGTCTGCAGAAACTTGACTCTAAATCTTTTCATGTGGCTGTTAAATCAGTAATAAAGCAGGATATAAAGTGTTTTTGAAGCTTCTGGGATATGAGGCCTCTTCACTGCTGGCTTCACAGCTGTTACTTCTAATCAGCTGGGCAGACACCATAGAAATGTCAATTTTAATAAACACTCTTTCATTTCAAGTTGGGTTAAGGTTTTACTGGTGGAGAGGAGGGACCGCTGACCTTGCAATCTCCCATGTCAGAGCTGCTCACAGAATACATGCTGCTTCTTCCTTTGCTGCCCTCCCACATCCTGAAAATGGAGGGGGTATGGGGAGGGTGACATTAGGCACCTGACAGTGCCTGAGCCCATGGACCTGGCATCCCAACCTAGCATCCCATCCTGGGCAGTGGGTGGCAGCCAATGCCTCAGGAGGAATGTGAGGGCATGAGAGGGCTATGGGGCTTTCCCCAAGAGGCTTTCTGAGCTTTCAGTGGTCTTCATCTCAGGGACTTCAAGAACCACCCACCCTCACCATCTCTAGACAGGCCTTGTCCATCCTGTCCCCTCCCCTCTGTAAGCTAAAACCACATGGGCATCCTGTAACATTTTTATTGCTCTTTGTTGGCCTTGCTATGTCCAGGAAAACTACCAGGTGTTATCCAAGGTTTGGGGAGAGTAGCTTCTTGCAGGTGCCATTTTTTATCAAAGCTGTGTGGGTTAAGGGAAGAAAAAGAAAAGGAAGAGTACTGATTTGTACATTTTTCAGTCACTGCAGTGGAATTACAGGCATGGGAATGAATCCATTCCCAGGAAGCCACCGGCAGAATTTGTTAAAGGGTATGAGATGAAGTATTCTCAGCAAGTGGATGTAAATCACACTGGGAGAGACAGGGAGAGGGGGAAGGCCCCCATGAGCCCCATTGCAGATGCTGCCTTCTCAGCCCAGCAGCATTCCAGGGCAGACACTGATGTGGTTTGGCTCGCAGGACTCCCACCACCACTTTCAGACCCAGGAAAAGCATTCCCCTCTCACAGTGCTGTCAGAAGCTGTTGTACAAGAGGCTCTGCATGTCCGTGTTCTGCTTGTGCATATGCACCTCAGCACGGCGGGGAAAGCAGGCAGGGTTCCATGCTGGTCCTGGGGAATTTGGCTTCCTTTAAATTCAGGAGCTCTGCTCAAACTCATTTTTTTTCCCCCAGCAATCCCTCTTTGTCAGGACCTCAATATTTTCTGGAAACATGTAATATGTCTGGCCATTTCTGTCTGTTGAGGAGAATCAACGTGTGGGTTGTAATATGTATTAATTCCCTGGAGGAACATTGAACTGTTTCCTCTGCCCAGGTGGAAAAGGATAAACACAGCCACTGACATGCTGTTTAGTCTGAAAATAGCCCACTGAATGCATAATGAAGAGCCTCCTGAGGTGTTACTCTGCATGTTAAAATGGTGTTCAGCAGCCTGTGCTGTCACACAACATAATTAGACAATAAATGTGCATCTAATCAGCCTCTCAATAGCTGACTGTCACCGTCTGGCCATTAGTATTACCTGTCTGTTCAATGGCAGCCACATCTTTGGGAAACAAGAACTTTGTCGGTCCCAAAATACGTCTTATATGTGAGCGAGACAAATGAGCAACTCTGTGTCTTGGCTTTGTGCTCGGTGTGTGTTTCATGCTGAACAGCCCCTTGGGTTTAGCTGGTGAGGACAAAGGAAAGTGAACATTTTTCTTCCATGTGAGGATTTCTGAATGATCAGGGGAAAGAGCATCCCATGTCCTTTGTAAGCCTAATGAAGGCAGAGCAGCTGAGGGTCCTTCAGTGAATGATGCGGCATCTTCTGGTGTGCACAGTCCCTGCCTGCACTGAAATAAGAATTGTCAACCTTGATCCTTTAAAATGCAAGCCAGGATTTGAGCAAAATGGCTCAGGTTGGAGTCAATTGACAAGTGGCTTCTGCTGTTTAATTCACACCCTGGTAACAACACTTGCTTGAATGATATATAGACAACCACTTTTGTCTTTAAACGTTTGACAGCAATTAGGGCTTCACTCCAGGGCAGAACATCATACTAACACTGGAGTGCTGGAGGAGGAGGTTAGGGTAAAGAAATTAGCCATCTGTCTGGTGGAGACTGTATCCTCCAGGAGGCAGTTGGATGTCAAGAACAGGAAAAATGTTTCCATTCTCATTGTCCCGCACTTCAGTTGTACACAAAGGCATGAAAGGCACATAGCAGCCCCATTCACAACCAGTTATGCAGAGGTCTGCCACCAGCCACCCCAACAAACACTCCCTGGCAATTGCAGCCACTGGCAGCTGAGAGCTGCTCCCCTCTGTGCTGTTTACAGAGCAGCCTGTCAAATTTGGCTGTCCCATCCTGGAGAGCTGGGAGGCAGGGATGTAGGTGTCCAGCAGGGGAAAGCAGAGCCTGACTGCAAATGAGGAGGCACAGCGGTTCTTACAGCCCTCCAGTGCAGGCAGGAGGATGGATCCAGTGCAGTGCAGCACATTTCTGAGCCGTGAGCCCTGGGTGCAACACTGCAGCTGTGCAGGAGAGCAGCAGGCAGATCTCACCAGCCCTGGCTGGCTGTTTATCAGCTCACCCAGCGTGGCCATGCTCCACATCGCTTGGAGCAGCACATCCATCACGCTGGCGCTCGGATCCTTGATTTAAGGAACTCCTCACTGCCGAGGACAGTCCCTGCCAGATTGGGCTGGTTGAGGGTTTAGGGAGCATGTGTTGACATTTGCTCGTGTTAGTCACACTGAGCTACACAGCCAGAGAAAACTGCCAGGTCTCTTGCTGCCTGCTCTGAAGGACTGCCTCTAAAATTTCTGCTGCACATGCATGTTACTTTTTTCTTTTGTTTTTTTTTTTTTTTTTCTATTTAAAGTAACCAATCAGCTACAGCATTTCCTGTCAAGAATCTAGTTCTGATAAACACAATGCCCTTGCACAAGTCCCCTGGCTTGATGATTATAAAATTCAAATATAGGACGATTTTTCTTGCTTAATTTTTGAACGTGCCTGTGTGTCTATAGAGAAAAGCACTTGTGAGAGAGCAAGGGGCAGCAGAGCGTTTTTATTGTCTGTATTTGTCAGCTTCAAAGGATAACTTGATTCCAAACTACTGTCATGGTAAAAAAAATACAACTCACCAGTAAAGCTGCTCTGCTGGTCTTTCTAATTGTACTTAATTGAAAGCAAAGCAGTGGGAGACTCCAAGTCAGAGCCACATTTTAATAGGAAAATGAAAATAAATGCAAAACCCCCACTGGCTTAACCTGACAGAGTCACCTGACACTGTGTTGGCCAGGGTGTTGGTAGCAGTTTGATTAAATGGTGGCTGCAATCCTCTTGAAGTGATGGATGTGGTTCTGTTGAAGCAGTGATCCTGTAGGATTTTGTCTTCCTCTGAAGGTCCAGAGGTGGTTATGGAGCTCTTGTCCTCTGGGAATTCAGTGGATAAGGCTGCTTGTGGTGTTCCAAATCTCAGATTATATCCAGGTAGGAATGCTTGGTTCCTCCCCCTGGGTGGAGCATCTCACATTGGGGTGGTGTAATTTTAAGAGTCATGAAGTGAGGCTGGATGTCCCATTAGCAGAAGATATCCCCTGGAGTTATCAGGGATGGATCATGGAAGAGATAAAGAACACTGCCTCACCTGTTTGTAAAAGCTTATGGAGATGATGATTAAAAAAAAAAAAGATTCTTTACACTAATTCTGTACATTTATTAAGTGGAAGACAAGCTTCCAAATCTCAAGCGAGACTTTCAACAGTGGCAGAACTAGGAACTCCTCTGTTTCCTTCCTGGACACTCTCAAGTCTGCCTATCAAGGCTTGGGCATCAAGCTGTTACCTTTCCCCAGTCTCATGTCTGACAACTTCCTCCTACAATGTAGGCTGTAAGTACTAACTTGTGGTCAGCTGGGCTGAGTTTGCACAAATCTCTTTGGCTTCCTCATAGGAATACAGGGCTAGTGGCAAACCAAGTTTTCTTTATTAAAAGTAGGGACAGTCCCTGTGATTAAATATATTTTAAATCAGTGGTGCCCATGCACACCTGCCTGCCTAGCAGATAATACCTCCAGTAGATTTTCAGGACATCCCAGCAGATGTCCCTGTCAGTTGTCCTTCCTCAGCAAATGCTTTTCTTTTTCACAGAGCCTCTCTCTGAACTTCCTCAGTTTTTGTTCTTATTCCCCCCCTAATTTGTGTGCAGTCCTTCCCAAACCATTTGTTAGCTGGGTAGAGGCAGGTGGTCAGGCCTGCAGTGCTAATAGGGCATGTTCTGTCTCTCAGCAGACCCATGATCACTCATGGATGGCTTGTCAGGACTACTTGTTTCATTCTTGGTAGCCTTTAATGAAAAAAAATCATTACATTTACATAGTAAAGATTTACACTAACCAGGTCAACTTTATAGAACTCATAAATTGTTACTGTGGCTGTTTTAGGGAACGAAGATCCAGAAACCAGCCTGGCACTGAGATCCCACAGAACACTTCCTGCACCTTTTGAAAGTCATAGATTTAGTATTTCACAGATTCAGTATTTAGTATTTCAGAGCAAAGTTTGGTTCAGAGCAATTTTGGTAGTGGGTACCATCTTCTCACCTAGTTGTTAGGATTTAATTACATATTCCAGGAGCAGTCAGTACCTAAAATAAGTAGAGGACTGATGTGAAATCCTCTGACCTCTTACAGTCCTTCATACCCCTTGGTAGAAAGGAGCAGGGAAAGTAAAAGATTAAGTGGACAATAATGCCAGTAGAATCCTTGGGAAAAAAATGGGAAAAGAAAGTAAAGGAGAAGGAGAGAAATTTTATTACTTGTTTCCTTTTGTAGCATGGATTTGGTTTGGATGTTTCAGCTGCTCTTGCTGCTGCTGCCACCAGTATTTATTAGTCATTATTTTAGCAGGGTTAAGGAAAAATAGTTGAAATAAACTCAAGAGTATGACACTGAGTAACAAATGGTTTTAAATTCTGTCCCCCAGCATAAAGTTTCAGATTCATATTTCAAAGGCTATATAGATGGAAGATCCCACTGTGGATGAAAATAAAATCCAACTAGTGGGTATGGAATCTGTAAATAGATGCTGGTGGGTTTTTTTCCTAACCAATCTGGCTGCTGAAACTTTCAGTAGCCTGGATCTGACCACAAGTGCAGTTCTGTCTTCTGACACAGGTACTTATTGAGAGGCTTACCACTGTACCCAGTGATTAAGGATGTTTACAAACAGGAGTTATGAGTGAGATTATTACTTCAGATGAGCCCAGTACTGCAACAGGGCTTTGAGCTGTCCTGCCACTCCTGGCACCCCAAACTCTGAAATGGCCTCATCTGGGAAATGCCATTTTCTACAGAAAAATATGTTAGGTGTTGGTATAGAAGATGTAAAAATGCTAAGCATCAGAAACCTACTTAAGTAGTTTACAGAGTGTTGAAATGGTGTGGGTAGAGATTCTCTGAGAGGCATTTTTGGTGAAAGTGAAGACTTTCTGGTGACTGCAATAGTTGGGTGTTACTGGCTCATTTTCCATCTTCACTCTGGTTGTGATCTCTGCGATTTGTGTTAGTTTGGCACAGCCTGGATTTTGGTAGTGGGAAGGTGGGGGTGGGCAAGGGAAGGCTTCTGTGAGAAGCTGCTAGAAGCTTCCACAATGGCCAACAGAGCCAGTCTTTGATGGCTCTGAAGATGGACATGCTGCTGGCCCAGTTAGAGAGGTTGGTAACACCTCTGTGATGACATATTTAAGAAGAAAATCAGAACAGCACAGGCAGTTTTTTCCAGGGCTGGCAAGGTGCTGTTGCTGGGGCCATCCCAGTACAGGACATGAGAGGGAAAACAACATGGCAGCACCAAGGTCAGTGGGAAAAAAAGGAGGGGAAGGAGGTGCTCCAAGTGTTGGAGCAGAAATTCCTCTGTGAGCCATAGTGAGGGACATGGTGAAACAAACTGTCCCCCTGTAATGCATGAAGTCCCTGGGGGATGCAGAGATCCACTCACAGCCCATGGGAAAATGCTCACACTGGAGCAGGTGGATGCAGAGAAAGCTGTGATCCAGTGGGAGACACAGATGGAGAGAGAGCCCTGCTTCCAGAGACAGAGAGAGAGCCCCTGCTCCCACCCTAGAGCAGCCCATCCTGCACCCCATGCATGAGTGACCCACACCACTACAGTTTTGGGGAGACTTTGCCTGTGGGAGGGACCCCATGGACAGACTCCTCTCCCTGAGCAAACAGAAAAAGAACCTGAGTGACAAACTAACCCAAACTCCTTCACACTGTCTCCCTTCTTTGTTGGTGGGAAGGAGGGAGGGGCTGGGGGAAAAAATGCTGCCTCCAGAACTTATTTTGCTTCTCATTATCCTCCTCTGACTCTGTTAATAATAAATTTACTTTATACCTTTAAATTTGAACCTGTTTTGCCCTTAGAGTGTTTTTTCTCCCAATCCTTAACTCATGAGCCCTTCATTAATTCCTTTTTTTTCTCTCTCTCTTCTGCCCAACCGTAGCCAAAGAGGGTAAGCAAATCTCGTGAGTGCTTGGTATTTAGCCAGTGTCAAACCACAACAGCAATCTAAAATTGTTGACTTTCATTGGGACTGATTTGTACAATACAGGTTTCATTTGGGTCAGTAGAAAAGATGCTGGTGTGAAGGAGAGGGCCATGTCTGTGCCTGCATGCAAAGTCCCTGAAAACAGATGTTTCTGTTGAATAACAGAATATGTTGAGGCTGAGAATCCTTGGAGCACTTTACATGCTGCTGCAGACTGATATGGGAAAGTAGGAGAGCAAGGATGGGCCATGCACTAAAACAGGGAGCTGCTGAGAGTGGATGGAGAGCAGTCAGCATAAAGAAGCATCATGTAGAAGATTTGAACAGAAGTTACTGTGGCTTTGCTGCCCCAGAAGGTAAAAATTTGTTCTTTCCCCTTCCCTCAGCCAGCTGTCTGTTCTCTTTCTTTGCACCAAAAGTGGACACAGCAGTAAAATTCCTCACAAGTGTTATTTCTTCATGAAGTGTTACTGCTTCCTGACACATCTTCTGTGATGTGAAGCCTGGGATATGCTTCATGAAGTGAGGTAATCATGTGAACCTCACAAGCAGAGATGTATGTGGACAGCAATTAAAGCTAAAGCTATGCAATGTGTACCATGGCCTGGAGGAGAGGCAGATCATTTAACAATGAGAAAAATAAGAAAAAGAAATAAACACTTCCTTCCAGACCTTGGTGCAGTCCATCCCTGCTTTCCCAAATGAATCCCCTTAAGTTTCCACAGAGCATGTGTGTGGTTGAGGCAAACACTTGTAACTTCTTGTTTTGCAGAAGGGTGGTTCCCTGTGCCTTTGGAAAGAGGCCTTTGCTGAAAACCAAACAACAACAAAAACTTTCCCTCTGGGAAGCCAAAACCTGGTGTTTCAAAGTGTACATGCACATCCATTGTTTTTGGCATGGTCTCTCTGCAAGTGTCCAAGAACAAATTTTGCTCTGAAAGCAATGAGATGTGTGTGGAAGAAGCAGTAACACTCTGCACATGTGTCACAACACACTGAAAATATTATCCCCACTGTATAATACGTTCAGGATCTCATAGTGGATTCTGGACAAGCAAAGTGCTGCTGCATCTTCTATTTCTTTGCTTGTAGTGCTCCAGGTACCACTTAAACTTTGGGGGAAAAAGTCTTAAGAAATGGGTATTAAGCAAGAAGCAAAACCTATTTTCCAATTCTAAACATAACAAAATGCCATCATAACATTTTGTTACACTGGCAACCCTAGAAACAAATTTAATCACCTGCATGATTTTGCCTTAATTTTCTGCCTTCCCAGACTTCTTCAGGGAAAATGGTGTCTCTTCTGTTTATCCTTTTTGGAATCTGGCCATGTATAAGCCAAGTGGTAATGTTGTTACACTGTGGGATTTTATCTGTTGGTTTTTGCCCCAAGACCTGAATTCCTGGAGTCAGATGATTGAATGTCTCACTACAGCTCTTGTATTCTTTTAAGCAAGTTTCTGTACTCCATGGATGTAAGGTTTTACATCTGGAGCAGAACCAGCTGCAGGTGCACTTTCTGTCCTTAACTCTCTGGTGGAGAAAGGCAAGACAAGCTCCTGATTTTGAAACATGAGAGAGCTGCAGCACTGAGATTTGCAGCACTCCAGAAACCAGGAGCATCCTGTCATTCTGTGAGTTTCTTGCAGAAGCAGTGATTGCCAGGGAGCCACATCTTCCAGTGGTATTTAGAGCTTGATGTTGACTGTATGGCACAAGTCATTAGAAGCCTGACCACTTTCTTATCCCCTTCAGTGCTGTGAGTAGAGCATTTCACCCCCAGGCTGTGGAAGCTTGCAGATCACTTTCTTACCTATCCTCTCACCTTCCCACTGGGATGTGTTTGCCCAGCCTCAGCAGCACTTGGGAGCTGAGTGAAACACAGAGACATCTGATGTCTGAGAGTAGGCACCTCTGGTTAAAGTTAAGCTCCCAGATGTGCTCTCTCAGTGCCAAGTGGCAGCTTCAGGGGGTGCATCCAGGGAGGGTGGTCAAGTAGCACCTTGCTGCACTACAGGGATGTGGTTTCACTGCCAGTGCAGCCTGTACCCACTGGCATGTCACCCCTCCTTGAGCTGGGACCCAGCAGGCTTGTGGAATGCTGGTGGCTCTGACAGAAACTAGCTTGGAAAGCTTCTGATGGAGCTCATCAGGAGGAGGCTTGTAGGGAAGGCAACATTCCCCTTTTGTGAAATGGCAAGGCAATTTTAGTCCAGAGAGCCTCTGAGGAGGCTCCTCTCCCAGCAGCCATGGGAATGAAAGGCCACAGATAAAGGCTACTGGGAAAAAACACCCCCCACGTTTTCCTTTGTACTGACTTTGGCTTTCTTCTTTCAGATGTGTAAGAAAGAGCTGGCAGAGGAGGCCTTCCCTTCCTGCAAATGAGATTTCAATACCCAAAGAAGTTGACAGTGTCCCTCTCTATCTTATACTCTGACACAGTGGAAGGCTTCAACTTAACCCTGGTAGTTATGCCATAATTGTCTGAACTGAGCCAGGGGGAAGCTGTGGAAAAGTGACACATGTATCCCTTTTTTTTTAAAATGTCACTCATCCAATTGGCTTTTAACAAGAGCACTCCCCAGGCCGTCTCTAGAAGGACCTGTCTGCTAACGGGCATATATCACCAACTTCTTGATCACCTCCTCTTCCCAGGCTTTTTATTGTTTGTTAAGGAGCACTGATGTGCTGCAAGATTCTCTTGTTATAGTAATTCCAGTGTGTTGGACAAAAAAGTCCTCATGGGAGCTGAGAGACAGGCCAGCTGATCTTCTCCATCACTGCCTTCTGTGATTCCTTCGTTTGTACATGACACTTCCCCAAACAGTGCCCTTAGAGAGCACTGCTGGCAATACAGGGCTAAAATGCTGGGATTATCCAAGGAGAACCTTTCTAGCTAAAAGCAAATCACATAATAGAAAGTGTAGACAGCTTAACCAAAGCAGTGGTTTTGCAGCCTAAGCATCTGGTGCATACTCAGGGGATTGTGGCTTGACTCCCATTGTCTGCCACTCAGGGAATGACTTGGAATGGCAACTTTTTGGGAGCATGGTGCATTGCTATGCAGGGCTGTCACCATGCTGAAGAGCCACCCCAGGAGACCAGGCTGCTGAGTAGCCTGGTACCCTGGCACATGCTCTGGCAGCTGGATCCCAGAGCCTTGGTGCAGAAGGGCTCCACACCTCCCTTAGTTCTTCCACTCATGGGGAATCTCTGGGGTTGCTCCCTGCTTGGGGGGGGGGTCTCCAGTTCACTAAACTTTGCTTCCAGTGGACACAGCAGTGAGTGAGTGCTGGTGGTGTGGCACAGCCCCAGAGACACCACCACAGCCATTAGTGCTGCCAGAAGCAGCCCAGAGCAGCAACCATGGCCAGCCTTGGCCCTCATCTCCACATCCTCCCTCAAATCTTCTGACAGTAACTGAGCCTTGCTCTGGCGTGGCAGAGGTGCCCGTAAGGAGGGGCTGGGTGTGTGCCTGGGGGTGTGCAGTACCCAAGTGACACCTGACAAAGGGGTTTGCTGAAGGGGGAACACACAGCTGTCAGCTCCCTACAGCTGTGATGGATTCACGGGGCTCTGCTGCTCCGTCTCACCTGGCAGAAATAAGGAGATGCTTGTCTCAGCATCCACAGAGGCTGGCACTGCCTGGGCCACAGCAAATCCCTCAGTTTTAGCCAAGAATCCTGCTGTCCTTCTCCTGCCTGCTCCTTAACCTATGTTTTCAGTGACATTGCTCAAAGGAAGCGAGACGCACATAGGATAGAGAAATTAATTTTCTGTCTTTGGTCTTGAGGAAGGGTTTTTTGTCAGTTGATTTGTTTAGGTGCATGCAGACAAGAAATACAATTCTGGGCTTTAATTTGGAGAAATTGTTTTATCTGAGAATGTAACTACAGCATGCTGGCACTGTAGCTCCTTGGATCCTGTTGCCTTGCTGGGGTTGGGGCAGTTTCTTGGAATCAGAGGAACTGTCACTGTTCTGTAGGGATGGAGATGCTAAGGCATCAGGCACAGTAGTGATTTGTCCAAAATCTGCATTGTGAATATATCAGGCTGTCAAACACCAGTTTTACAATATCTTCTCCTGTGTAGGGTTAATAAAAACATATCCTGCACACTTCCTAAAGCTGCATACACCCACCTGCCCCCTTTCCACCAGTTAATGACCTGTCTGGAAACAAAAAATTTTATCTGTTCTTGGGAGACTAGTCAGCTGTAGGCAAGGAAGCACCCCAGGCTTTTTGCCTGAAAGAAAACAGATTGATCTAAATAAGATTCTGAAGTAAGTTCCTTTTTTTCCCTGTATCAACAGCATGCAGGACCCTAAGGCCACTGTACTTCCTTACATTGCTATTGACAGAATGCTCTGGATCCCGAGGAGCTCTTCAAAGAGGGACAACTTGTTTACATTTACTCCTTTTTGATCTTGCTTCATAAACACACAGAGCTGTCCTGCCACTGAGCAAAGAGAGGTGTGCTCTGGCTGACTGGAATTACTTGGATGGTATACAGAGCATTCCCAAAGCTGAGATGAAATGCAAACAGTCAGCTAGCCATCACTTGAGAAAAAATTATAAGATAGTGTAAGAAAGCACTTATTAACAGAAAACAGGAGCTGGTTTTGCATCCTGCCCTTTCATTATCTCAGCAGGGAAAGGTTCTGTGTCGTATTCATGCCTTAACTGTGGTGAAGTGAAGGGGCCTGATCCTTCTCCAAGACTGAGGCAGTAGATGAGGTTGTGGCCAAGGTGCCTCGTGCTTGCCCAGTGCTGGAGAGGTTGCTCAGGAGCCATGAGAGCATTGGGCAAAATTCCATTTAAAAACACCAGGGACAAGGATTTGACAGGATTCTCTGTCTGTTCACTTGCCCTGGAGTTGGTACCACAACCCATGTGTAGATATTCTTTATGGAAAAGAAAGCCTATGTTAGATGTGTGCTCTCTTTTACGATCTCTCTCTCTTGTAATGGATCTGACAACTCTTAAAATTTCTGAAAGCTTCAGAGGAGGAGGAGGAGACCTCTGTGTGCTTGTTCAGCACTAGTCCCCAGTTGTCTCTCCTCAGACTTCTCCCCCTCCCATCTACTCATGAGCGTGGGATTGGGAACAGGGTGTATCAATTCAGCCTTACCCCAGCAAGAGAAGAGCCTCCTCTGTTGCTATTTTGGGTTCCATGGGTGCATCCGGCCTGTACCCAGCACAGTGAGCTGTTTTATTCAGCCTCCCTGCTCATTTGAAAGGAGGCTGTTGAGCACTCTGACCACCACTGAAGCCCCACTTTTACAGCTGGCTGTGAATTTCCAACTGTGCAGTGATATCTTTAGCTCTGACTCCAGAGATTTCCTGTGGAGCTGCGAGATGCAATCCTGCAAGCACACTGGAGCTAAATATACTTTCCTGGGCTGACATGCAGCCAGACAAACAGGGGCAGTGTCAACACCAGCCTTTTCCAGTGCTGAACAGGTCGAGTCATTCTGGAGGAGGTAAGGCTGGTTCAATTAATTAGGCAATTAAGTTTGTTTTGGTATTTAACCAATCTTTGGACTGCTCTGTGCTAATCTTGTTTGTACACCCCTAGAAAATGCCATGTGACCATTGAGGAGGAAGGTTTTCACCCTCCAGGCAGACTTTGGCTGCAGAACAATGTTGTAGGTTTTCATTAGTACAAGGCCACAGCATTTAAGAAAGATGAGAAAGTAAATTTTGAAGCAGTCCAAGTTTAGTGAAGGATAATAACAGTAAAATCCTGGAAATGAGACACACAACACTGGGTCGTTTCACATACAACCACCAAACTGCCAAATTGATGTCACACAATTTAGATCATAAGGAAATATTTTGAAAGAATGAAATGTATCTAATTAGTCCTTCAGGTTGTGCACCTTGATTTTGCCATTATAAATCTTCAGTCATTTTCTGCTGCAAACAGCTGTGTCCATGCCCAGCACCTGCTGAAGATGCAGAAGCTTTCCTCTTCTGCCTATGTATTTGGCTTTTGATCTGTGTGAATGTGGAGCTGTTTGGTTTTCCAAAGGAAGGGTGCTTCCAGGTGACAACTATGGCTGTCACTGCACTTACGGTCACCATGGAGAGCCACAGGACAGAGGTTCACAGTCTGCTGTGAGGAGGAACAGCAGGAAGACAGGGCCACTCCACGAGCTTCCTGTACCACTTCCCCCAGCAGCTTTTGAAGGCTTGTAGCTCTGCCTTGGCTTGCATCTTTGCTGATTTTAGTGGGTAGCCTAAGGAGCTGAAGTTTGCTGCAGGATTGTTTCTGAAACGTCAGAGAGAGGAAGAATGAGGTTTATTTATGCTTGTTTTTTTTTTCCTGAGCATTGTCACCATGCCTTTTTCAGGCAATGGTATGTTTATATCTCTTCAGAGAGAAATGTCTCTCTTAAATGCAGTGAAAACACGCACTACTACCTCAGCTCAGAGTAACAGATTAATTTGGAAGGAAGCCAGCAAAGAAAACATGCCACTTACAGTTAAATAAAAATAATACTTCTGGTTGATGAGTATAGGGAAACAATGCACATTACTAATGTGTTGTGCTTGTTAAGGAGCTGATGTTTTTGCAGTGACAAACTGAACACTGAAGTCTGATGACTCTGTTACAATTTGGAGATATCTGACAAAAGTTATACATGTGTCACCATGCTAAGAATCCCAATCCTTTTTATACAGCTGAACTGCCTGCTAGGTGCACGGGTATTCTGACTGCAGGACAAGGAAAAGCGAGCACTGTGGTTGAATTGCCAGAGTTGTCCGTGATGTGTCAAAGCAGCACAGCACTGGAGAGTCCCAACACTTCTGCCAGAGGGGTGGCCTTCCTGCCTGACCACTGGGTTTCTCACTGGGGAAATGCCCCAGATCATTGGCCATCTCTGGCAGTCCCTAGGATGTTTTGGAGGAGAGGCCTGGCAGCTTTGGAAAGACCTGGAGTCAGCCCACTGAGTCAGCACAGTAACTCAGTGATATAAACCCGGCATTTTTCTAAAAGCAAAACCCCCACTGCATTTCATTCACAGCCAAATGGGTAAGGTTTTTCTGTCTTTGTGCCTATCTGTGGTAGCAGATCCTTAGCAGCATCTTCAGCTGCTTGTTTCCCAGAACTTGTTGGTATCTTTTGGTGAAGCCCAGAAAGATGCCCAGCACTGGGATGGATGGTGATTCTGAGGGACACCACAGCTGCCAGTCTGTGTGCCAGAGATATCTCAGTCTTACATCTGTGTTTTCATACATAATATCTAGAAAATCAGGTGTGGGTAATTAGGTTAAAATCCAGTGAAAATTCAACAAAATGTTTGCACCCAAAGGATACAGCTCAGGGGGTATCTTGGAGATGCCTGAGTGCTTTGATTTTTGGACACTAAGAAGCAGATGAGAATCTTCAGAGAGTCACAAAAATTGTGACACTCCTATGTAAGTAGTGATGACTGCATATTTTATTTGAAACATTATGAACTCAGCTTATCAACTAGAATATGGCACAGGAATCTCACCTCACATGGTGTTTGGGGGAATATTTGGTTACCAAGTTTGCTAATGAAGCAACAGTGCTGCTGAAAAGTGACCCAGACCTGTTAAACCTGTCTGAAGTAAGAATTGTGATTCATTTAGGTGTTTACTACTAAGTACCCAGTCTATTGCAGTGTTGTAGGTAGTTTTGAAGGAAAAAAATTTTCAGATGCTAATGACAGAGTTACAGCTATAACCTAAGGGGAGGTGGAGCTAAACAAAAGAAGGATTCATTAGAGAACAAAAGAAACACTGGAGACTTTGAACCTAGGAATCTCCCACACATCAACTAGGTGTACTGCCAATATGCTGCAGATGTGTGTTACATGAACACATAAGGTAATGATACGTCTACAAAGGGCTGAATGCATCTGTTTGATATTTTGTAGTGAATTATATTTAAGCAGGTGGGAAGCTGCAAACTCCTCAGTCCCTCCACGTATTAGAAATAAGGTATTAAGAGGTCCAAAGCTATCTTCTGCAGTTTTTGTAGCCTCACAGCTGACAGCCACACCATGCGTTGATAAATTGGAGCCCTGCTCTATCATTGGGAAGTATAGCCCATAGTTTCACAGAGCCACTTTTGGCTTTGCTTTGTGAGGGGTTTGAGGTATCAGCTCTCTGGGCAAAGTCTTTTGAATACAGACAAAGGATAAAGTAGCTGGAAGGAAGGAGGAAACCCATATCACTGGGGATTTCAGAGCCTCCCTTTTTCCATGGTTCACCAGGTGGGATGCTCAGAGAGGCACCCGTGTTTGGGACAGGGCACACACAGAGCTCCCAGCCAGCCCCTGCTTCCCCAAATACCAACTGATTCAGCCTGGGGAGCAGGGGGTGTGCATAGCACTGATTACCAAGATAACTGTCCAGTCAGACTCAAAATAATTGGGCCTCCAAATCAGGATTTAGTCACAGGGAAGTGATTGCTGTGCCAGTAACCCAGGGTGTAGCAGAAGGAAGCCCAAGCAGAGGTACTTGCACCAGAAAGTTGTACTACAGGAATTTGCCCAGCTGCTTTGGGCTTCACTGCAGAAAACAAAGCAACATCAGGATCCAGGACCGACCTCTTGTGATCAGGATTGGGAGTTCCTGGCTTTACTGTAGATTTTCTTATTCCTTCTGAGGAGAGCAGAGCTGGGAGATGTGGATAAGATGTGGCTTTTGCTAGTGACTTCTACAACAGTCAGGCTGGACCCTTAGGATGGGGCCAAGGAGATCTCAAGGGAAGCAAGAAAGGGGATGGGATTCTTGCAGCTGCAGAAAGATCAGGGTCAGAATGCAAGTGCATTACAGACACTTATTCATCCATAGAGATGCAACCAAAATTTGTCATTAGCACCAAGTTCTTCAGAATTAGATTTATTTAGTTCTAGGTGCATCTGTATAGTTTTTCTCATTCTATTCCAATTTTTGCTATTGCACATTGATTTCTCATTGAGTATTTGAATAGAAAAGGTATTGAAGCTGCTTTGGAAGATCTTTAATGGTAGGCTGTTCTCCTTTTCACCATACATTATGAAAAAATGTAGTAAGAAAATGTGAATGCTCAGCTAGAGGAGGTCACTGACAATCTATGCACCTGCCAATGTCATTAGCTCCTTTGGATTTTGCACTGTAGGGGCCTAAAGGAAATGTTCCCTAAAAATAGCCATCTAACTTACGAAAATGAGTCAGCCAAACCTTCCTTCAGCTGAGCTGCAGCTGCCTGAGCATTCTGAGCAGTGGTAAGAGAAAGCTGCATTATGGATGCTTTTTCCTTTTCTCAGGAGACTCAACTTTACAAAGGATAAAGAATGATGGATGGGAGATCTGCCCTGTTTTCAGTTAGATAACTTCTAATATCACCTAAGAGGGAGCAGAGATATTCTGTCATTCCATCAACATTTTAGATTTTTGCAGAGCACAGCCTTGGTTTGGTGACTGGGATTTGAGTCACCAGTGCTCTGCCACTTACTGGTTTTTTTTTCAGATATGCATACAGCTTTGCATTGGGACCCTGAGACATGGTCAAATTCACAGTGATGGCAGGGTATATTAATGAAGGGCATCATTCTTTGCAAACAGTGGTGTTTTTAATTAATAACTCCAGCAGGACTTTTCTGAGATTTGCATTTTTCTATTCCATGTCCTTTTTAAGTTACTGAGATAATGAAATTACAAGGATGGAAGTGGGGGTAGGGGGGAAGCAACTCAAAGTCTGGAAAATAATTGCTGCATTTTTTTCTAAAGAAAGACTGTAGTCTTCATTCCCGTTAGTGATAGCTCAAACAAGGCACCAGAGTTGAGTGGCAACTGCACCAATTAGCAATGCTGCTGTTAGTTTGTGAATTGCATGTGAAATGTAGAATTTGTCCAGAAGTGCTAATGCAAATTGCTCAACAAAAATGTGCCTTCTGTGTCAAGTCTTTTCACTTGTTCTGACACACTGATGTCTCCCCAGATTTCTCTGATCGGCAGATCCCTCTCTCAGTTGACAGCTACCAGAGCTCATAAAGTAATGAAAATATTTCTTATTGCCATTAGCTGTGTCTCTTCAAGGAGGACTCCAAGTCAGCACCAGCTACTTGCTATACAACATAGTTCTGACTTTTATTTATAGGGTATTGGACTTCACATTTCCAGACTTAAATGCTAAAAGCCCCGTAAATGCCTAAGATTTTACCTGCACAGAAGTTCAAAGACCTGGTTATCTGCCACTACAGTAATTTGGTCACTTTGCATGTGTTCAGCATCCCCTGTTATTGTACATGGTGATAACCTTTGTACTGCACTGGAGGGGGCTGAGTTACAATTGCCATGGGAACTGTAACTTAACATTTCCTGGCTTTTTCAGCACACAATAGCTCATCCTTATATTATGTTCTTTAAGAGAAGAAGTAGTGAAGCAAGGGCACAGTGAAATAATGGTGTTTTCACACCTACGGAATATAAAATAGTGTATTTAGCTATATGCAGATTGAAGTGGGATTTGTTACACTATTTATTGCACGTCTGAGCCACAGTCCCAGTTTAGGAGTCTCATTGTTCTGGGCTCTCTGCAGATGCAGGATGTAAATATGTTTCCTTCCCCACAAATACTTCTAACCTAAGAGTAAGATAAGAGATAATGCAGGGGACAAACACACCAGGGAGTACAAGGAAACAGAAGACTTCTGGATATCATGGAGACAGAAACTTCTACAAATATAACTATACTGGGGGCAAGAGTCAGGGTCAGATTTGTGTGATTTGGAGACTCTCCTCCCAGGAATGAGATCCAGCAGGGAGGAAAGCGTGAAGGCACTTCTAGCAAAAATGTAACATGTGGAAAAGAGTGGGTTGTGATGGGGTGACAGAAAGTCTCAGCAGTGAAAGAGAGATGATGTGTGAGGTGGCATATGCTGCAGCTGAATTTGAGAGCAAGGGAAGGTGTGGAAATCCAGAGTAAAGGGAATCCAAGAGAGGGGCCACAAGGAGAGAGATGGCACAGGCAGGATGACAGGCAAAAAAAAATAGAGCAGGACAGCAGAACTTGGGCAGTCTAGAAGCAGGGTAAGATTCCAAGTGTCAGGGTGTGAGGCAGTGGGAGCCTGGCTGTGGGACTGCACAGATAACAAACGGGGCATGGACTGAGTGACAGCCAGGACATGGTGCTACCCACAGGGACCTGGAGGGACAGGAAGGGGAGCAGGACTAGGGAGTAAGATGAGAGCCTACTTCGAGCTTGAGCTGACAGATATCCACAAGATAATCCCAGAGGCAGGGCATGACTTTAGTTGGAACAGACGGGAAGTGGCCAGGGACAGAGAGGCAGGTCAGAGTCACTGGTGCAGAGAAGGTTCCTGAATGTGTACAGAGGGAAAACTCACTCTGAGACACGAGGGAGAGGGAAAGGAGACAAGGAAGGAGGACACAGAGCCACACAACAGCAGCAGGTGGGAGGGTGAGCAGTGACAAACTAGTCTGAGTAACCCTGAGCAAGCAAAGGAAGGTGTTGGAGTCAAGTAGGAGCACTGGGAAAGGAGATCCGGATTTCCAGAAGGAACTGACAGGCTATGACAGAGAGCCTGGCGTAGTGCAGAGCTGCAGCCACACAAAGAAAATTAGAAACTCTGTGATTCTGGTTCTGTGACAGGAGAGATATGAAAGCCTGTTTGAAAAAGAATATGTTGGACATGGGGCCTAAATTCAGTCTAAATCATATAAATCAGCAGCAGCACACTCAATAAGCTTAGAGCTGACAGTGAGAAGAGAGAGTAACAGCTGGAGAGTCACTAGGAGTCAAGGGTTGTTTGGATTTTATTTTTTTTATTTTAAAGCATGCTTGTGCTGCACTGGGAAAGAGCAAGAGGAGAGTAAGATATAAAAAAGCAGAAGGCAGATGGGGGCAAGAGAGATGAGAAGAGAGGCTGGACCCAGTGAAGTTGCCAGGACAAGAATAAGGGCTGGGGACCACTGATGAGGCCACCTCCTCTGTGGCCAGGAGCAGAGAGCTGGGCAGGATGGGAAGTGGGGATAGAGGGAGATCATGTCTTGCTTTAAGTTTCTCATGAGAGAGATCAACACAATGCTGTGCAAAGACCTGTCTCCAGTGAAGGCAGGGCTTCAGAAGTGAGTCCAAGGCTGCAAAAAGGCAGCTGGGGTTGCACTGGGAGGGCTAGTTAAGCTGGCAAAGATAAGTAGGCATTAGGAAGATGGCAGCATAGAAGGAGGCAAAAAGAGCATTTATGTTGTGGAGGGAGAGAAAAAAAAAAGAGGAAATTTAAAGCTTAAGAGGTATCAAGGCCATCTAGAAAGCCTCAGACAGCATTAATAAGGGCTTGATCAGCAAAGCAAGCTATGCCTTAGAGACCTGGAAGTCTAGGGATAAAGTCAATTCTTCTAAAACCTGAGCTGAGTTAGGCCTTGCAAAGGAAATTAATTCAATTGTGAGGTTTTCCTTAGTTGTATAAGTAGAGGCAGCCATAAAGTGTTTGACATGTCGAGGTCAAAAACCTTAAGGACAAGCTAGGCATAGCCCAAATCAGAATGCTCCATCTCAGTTTTCAGGACTAAGATGACTGCATCAAAGTAAAGGCCAGGTGGCTAATGGAAACACAAAAACCACATCCAAGAGGGAATAAAAATCAAAAGAGTTTCAAGTGCTGGAGCTAGGTGGTCTGGGTCGTTTGGATTCAAGGATGCTAAAAACTAAATCCTACACCTGCTTGTGCCATCCCAACAAGCTCAGTTTATCAGCAGCTGTTATGTGAAAGCACTGCAAAGATCCTGTTGCTTTGCCAGGCACCTGGACCACTTTCCTTGGGCCTGCCAGCTACCCTATGGAAATATTTGGCTCTTGATTTGAGCTGGAAGTCCCACCTCCAGAGAGGCTGCACAGACAAGCACATGCAAACAAGGCAAGGGAACTATTCCAGCTCTGAAGTCACAGTCAGGCAGAGAAAGATCATGCAATTTATGCATGAATAGGTACAGATGAACATTCTTCATAAGCACCAATGCTTTTATCAGTCCCACTCATAACCTGCTGAAGCCCACCAGGGGTCTGAGTTATTGTGTATCCAAGGTACACTGTCCCTCTGTGTCCCGTATGGGCACAGAGCAGAAGGGAGTCCTCACTTCACCCCATCCTGCTGGTGTGTGATCTCACTCTCCTGAGGGCACGGTGTGAATGAGGGAGAAGAGAGCAGTGTGGAAGAAGCAGCTGAGAAGGGAAATACCCAGGAAGACAGCACAGCTTTACTGCCAGGGACATGGGGACACACTCCCTGACCCTTCCCTGCATTCCCACCGGGCCAGAGACCAGCACAGGGTCGGGGACAGTGCAGGAGAGGTCTTTGGAACCGTGCTCTCTACTTTGTGAGAGCCTTTACCATAAAATTTTCTGTGGATATTTTTTTTTTTTTGCCTTGGCAGAAGCAACACCATGGGGTGATTGCAGCTTCTTCCCAATTTCTGAGGTAAGGTGCCTTCTGCATATGGGAAGGAGAGCATATGGCCCACTATGTTTATTTCTCAGCCAGGATTCTTTCAGGCTTGGCAAATTACACACTGCTTGCTGAGGAGCAACACAAGTGCCAAGTTGGAATTTCTAAAAATGAAAGATTTAATTTATCACAGCACAGAAAAAAAGGATCTGAAAAACACCTTTAAGTGTGAAAAAATACCTTTTGTTTATGCTCAAACAAAACAACCAGGAGGAAGTTTAACAAAATTCCAGCAAGAGTAAAAAAAAAAAAAAATCTCTGCAGTCATCCACAGGAGACTTCAGGCAGCTTCTGCTAGGCGTGAGCAAGAACCAGGCTCTTCAAAATACCTCAACAACCAGTGAGCTTCATGGGGTCCAAGGTGATAATGTGGTACAGGCTCGGGCCATTAGAAGGAAAGGGGCTGCCTGATAATGGGGAGTGTTAACTTCTAGAGAGCTCCATTAGAGCATCTTTTTCTTACACTTTTGCTTTTTCCAAGTCCCATATTTTTCTGTGTGTGTGCTTAGAAGCTTTTCTTTCTCTTACAGCATTTATTTTTATTGTGCCATTTTCCCTCTGTTCCCCCTTTCCATTGGCCCTGTGTGAGTGTTTGTTTAAACCATTTGCCTGCTTTCATCTTCCATTTTTCTTCTCTCCCTCTTTCCAGGGGCTCTCTAGCTGTGATTATCCTTACACTTCACATTAGCTTTCCTCCCTCCTGCTCCAGGATGGGCTTGAAGGAGGCATTGATTAAAGCTAAAACCTGCAGCAGGAGAATTTCTATCAGGCACCAGCTCCAGGGTCCAGTGGCTTCCATGAGCTCAGCTCTCACTTCGTTTTTCCCCAGGACCAGTTTCCAGAGTCCCAGGAGATCTACCAAGACAGAGCTGAGCTGGCACTGAAATGGCAAATCACAGCTCCCTTTGGGGGGCTGATTTGTACCCTTGGAAGCCCCCAGCTGTGGGAGAAGGCAGCAGGGATGTGGCATGGAAAAGCTTTGGCATGGGCCAGGTTTTCAACTCCCTTCTCCTGCCTTTTGCTCCCTGAAGGTTCCTTCTTGCTTTCTGAGTGGTAGGGCACACTGTGGAATGCCATGATGGCACAGCTTCACACAGCAGTCTTTGAGGGGAGTAATTACAGCCTTCACAATACGCCTAAAATATAAGGTTGGACGCTTTTGTTTCTTCAAATCCTCACTCTCCTTCCCTCCCTGCCACCAGCCTTGCCTGGGGGCCAGTGCTTATTTCTCCCTTCCTTTTTTTTTTTTTTTTTTTTTTAAGATATGGATGTAAAGATGGTATTTTGGTTTGAATTTGGGCTGATCCACTTTTTTTTTCTCATAAAAATAATAAGACCAATTAAAATTGCAATTACAATGAAAATAGTTATTTGAGATAAATGAATACTTCTCAGTGCACAAACCCAACCATTATATCCTTACACTCCATACCATGGTCTTATGGTATGTTGGTGAAACTGGGGATAAACAAAACTGAAAGCAGGAGTGATTTCCCCTGCAAAGGTTTCTTTCTTGAGGGAAGGGAGAAATCACCAGAGCCATTATTTGTAAAGGAGGAAATGAGCCTGGTTTTATTAGGCTGGTTGAAGTTCAGTGGCATTCTGTTGAAATGCAGCATTCCTGAATCCAGTCATTCCTGTATTCCATCGGTTGTACTCGGGGTTTGTGGAGTTAAACCCCTGGGCTGGAGCAGAAGTGGGTGTGTTGGGAGGTGCCAGCAAAGCCCTTCTCCTCACAGGCTTTGAGAAGAACTTCTGCCAGCCTTTAGCTCTTAAACAGTATTAGAAAAACAGTTGCCCCTTTTAAAGCCCTTTGTTACCTACTACTTCATCAACAGAAATGAAGACATTGGAAAATTCCTAGAAGAAAACAAAAATACGCCAAAGTCTAACAGATCCTGTTTGTTCTGTGGGCAGAATAAACTGCGTGGAAAACACAGGGAGGAGAGATGCAGGCGAAGAGAGGTGAAAGGAAAACAAATTGGCTGCATGCAGAGGTCTGGTGTCAAACATCAGAGGGATCTTGTTTGCTCAGATACTGTATGAAAGACCATGGCAACCAGGAGCCTGGGGGGAGAGGAGAGGTTTGCAGCCCCTCCCTGAGGCTGGATGACAGAGGAAATAGGTGAAGCAATCTGCTCTGCTGAGCCTGCTGCTGGAGCTGGAGTTGTGAGCCAGTGTATTCCATCCCTTCGTCCTATACAGGGTTTTTTTCTGAGGCAAAAAACAACCCCAGAAGTCTGAAATTAATGGATTTGTAATTCCCTTAGTCTGTCAGATGGTACCATTCTGAGAAAGGTGGCTTTGCTGTGGGCAGTCTGATTTAGAGAGAGGATTAAGATCCTTGCAAGACACAATAAGTCACAACATTACAAGGAATTCAATAGAAATATTTCTGAGGGAGTGTAAGAATGTGCTTTCGGGCTGCTCTGAAAACACTGGGCAGAGAAGATGTTTTACTGTGACCTAGTGTATGGAAATGGAGTAATATTTTTGATCCCAGTAATAGGTTGGAGATCCCTCTTCTTAACACACAGACATGCAGGCAGTGCCTGTGTCCCCAGCAGCAGCTCAGGGCTGTGCAGAGGTGAGGGCAGACAGTGCTGCTCTGCCTTGTGCATCACACCCATTCCACTGCACTAGTGTTGTGTTCATCCAGAAAGGCATTCATCCTTGAAGACATCAGACTGTGGAGGTCTGCCATTTCTGATGGGTAATGGAATCAGAGGGTAAAAATGTGATTATTCTTTCTGATTTGAATCTGTCTTCAGCTTCCAGTCCTTGTAACTGGTTTTCCCTTCTTCTCTGGATAAAAGAGCTCTTTAAGGAATTTCTTCCCTCATGAAGGTATTTTTATCCACCATGGTCAAAGCATCTCTCCGTTCTTTTTGTGGTAAGCTAAATGGATTGAGCTCTTTAAGTCACTTGCTGGCAGGCATTTTCTGCCACAAATCATTTTTTTGTCTACTTTTTCTGCTCTGACTCTAAAATGTAGATGTCTGATTGTATACATTTTTCTAGTGTCATTCTTCTGATGCAGTATGCAGGATAAGCTACCTCCTGGCTTCTATTTGCTTTTATATTCAATATCCATTCACTCACATGACACAGAACAGCACAGCAAATTATGTCTGTTTGTCCATTTTGCACATTCACAACCCTGCTTTCCAGTCTATGTCTCTCTCAGCTTTTTGGGCAATGCTTTGCTCCCAGATGTGGAATACCCATCCTCTGTTGATTTCTGCCTGGAACAGTCCCCTTTTCCCTGAGGTGCCACTTTGGACCCCTGGCCTTCAGTGGGAGCAGAGCTGGCTCCTCCACATATATCAGTGCACAGAGGGATAATGGGCAGGCTTGGGTGTCCCTGCCTGGTTCTTGGGGCTTCAGCTGGTGGTCGTTCTGCTTGTTCTGAAAGGAAATTGTGTGATTGCTTTTAGCTGCAGCTGGGGGATTGAATGACATGCAGAAGGAATAAATTACTGCATGATAAGGAAGAGGCACGTAAGATTTGAGACAAAGAGGAAAATCTCATTTCCCCTCCCCTTTGTTATCTTTTCACTGTGCATAAATGTACATATCACACATGTTACTCTGAGCTCCTGCAGAGTATTCCATCACTCCAGTAGAGGCCTGGAAATACTCTGGGAGGACACAGGATTTATCTTCCTGTCGCTTAACTAAGGATCGGATTATCCACAGGGGGCAACTCTTGTGGAGGCATTAAGTAAGCAGTCAGATCCCTGCACAAGTTCATCTTACCTGGTGCCCTGCAGCTCTACAAACCTGTCCAAGCATGTTATGCTGACCATTTGGAAAGAGTTCTGTGAACAGGCAGCTCTTTGGCTCCTTCAATACCTGCTTTTGCTCCCAGGGGCCAAGCTCTTAATTCTGTCCCAGACTGCCTTAAAAGTGGACAGCTGAGGCTGCAGGGGCAGGGCCAGCCTGTGTTTGCACTCTCTCTGTGCCACAGCTGAGAGGCCTTGGCACCATCCTCCCTTTATGTAACCAGCTCTTGGCTTCACCTGTCCCTCGGTGAGGACCCTGCAGCAGAGCTGCAGCACCACTGCTCCTGACTGGAATGACTCTGCTCGAGCCACTGTTAGCAGGAGAGAGCTCTTTGCAGCCTGAGAGCAGCACACAGTGGCTTTGGGTGGTGTTAAAAAGAGCCAGAGTGAAAAATGAGAAATCACATTGTGCCATTTTCCCAGATATCCCAGCCAGAGAATACAATCTGTGTATTGCCTTCCAGAGCATCTTGTCACTCTCTTCAGGGACTACCTGTCCACAGGACAACCCTGTACACACATGAGCACAGGGCCCTGGGGGAAAGAGCTGGGCAGTCCCCTTGCTGCTGCAGATCCCTGGGAGAGCCAAGCCACTGGAGAGACCAAGCATGGGTGATATGAAGCTGCAAGGGTGATATCCAGCTGTAGGCTGGGTGCTGATGGAGGTATCTGGAGAGTGAAGCAAGAGGCAGCACTGCCAGTTGGTGGAGAAAGGAAAATGCAGGGGGTGTAGGAAGGAGAAAGGGATAGCAGGGAATGAGGAGGAGGAGCAGGAAGGCTCAGGGTACAGTAGGAAAGAGCAGTCAGGCAGAGCAGGAGCAAAGAGGGTTGTCAGTGAAGCTTGGATTAGTTTAGTTTTTAAGCTCTGTAGGTGTGGAAGTGCTTCACTTAGCCTGAGTTGCTTGACTTGGTGTTCAGCTCCTTTGGTGAGACTGCATCTGGGTCTGGAGCTGCCATGGCTTGTAAGAGGCAGCCCTATAGAGTCCAGTGTTGCTTCTTCCATCCCCAGTTCCCTGCCACATTGCCCATTGCCAGGTGTCATCTCCACACACTCCCCTCAGAGGATAGCAGCAGCAGTGCCAGGCTGCAGAGCTAAAGTTCTGGGGAAAGAGCTCTGCTCCTAGGTGCTAGGGAGCATTTTCCGGTCTGCAGAGATCTTTTGTCTGGGCTGTGCTCTTATTTTCAGGGCACACAACCTCGGGCTTCTCCCAGTGATCTCAGAAGGGCCTTCCATCATCAGTTGGGAAGAGCTTTTGCCAAGAAAAAAAAGGAAAGGAGAAGAAATGTTCTGGGCAGGAGGGTGGTCAAGATGAAGAAGGCCTGGCTTTAACAGAAACAGGACGTTTTCATGATGTACCTTGAAATGACTAAACACACAACACTGGAAGTGACACCTGTGTGCTAATCTTTGCATTTCCTTCAGCTGCTGTGGCTACAGTGCACTGAGCTCACGTCAGCTGGTGGGGCTCCTTTCAAAGCTTTCTTCCTTTTAAACTCCAGAATTAATTCATAGCATAATCCATCAGAGAATGGAGTGCTTTCTGCGTGGGGTGAGCGTGTCCCTCAGCTGTACCCGTGTGTGCATTAGGAGCCAGGACAGGAGTCCTGTTGGAAGATTTCTTTTTTAAAAGGCAATTCAATCAGGACTTGGTCTGCAGCCCCAAAGGCAGCTGTGCACTGAAGCTCGCAGAGGAAGCTCCAAGGGATGTCACTTCACAGCATGCCCTTCGGCTCCTGGGGTTTTCCCCCTCCTTTTTCTTTGCCTTGTAGTGGCTGCAGCAAAGGCTCTGTTATTTTGGCAGCACGGCCCTGCTTTTGTCTATAAATGGAAGCAGTTGGCCCATATCCCAGTATAACACAGGATAGTCCTGTGCACCAGTTATGCAATTGGTAGCTTGATGACTTCATCAGAAGCCGGGGGAGGGCCAGGGGGTGGTAGGAAAAAGCCTTTGCCATCAGCTCTGCTGGAGACAGCCAAGAAATGTGTGTGTCCCCCCCCAGAGCAAAGAAAGCAGGAGCTCAGCGACAGGGGTGGGTGAAGGGTTTGGTGCAGGAGCAGCTGAGGGATCCTCAGCGATTCCCTGACCCCAGCTTGGGGGAGACCCAGCCACTGCTGCAGCCCTGGCCCTTGGGATGCTGCAGGGACCGTGCTTGACCAGGTTCTGAAGTGCAAAGTGCCGTGAGTGATGGGACTGGGGGAGAAGTGGAAAGAGGAACAGGGAGAGAACTTTGAAAACAAGATAGATGTTAAAAGGGGGAAGAACCTAAATATCAGAGAGCTGCCTTTCAACAGAGAGCCCTGCAGGGAGTATCTGTGAAGTAGAGATGTGGACAAACTGTATTTTGTTATTTCCTCAGGGTTCTTGAAAACCTGACCTTCATGCAGAAAGGCTGATCCTCATTTCCTAAGCTGAACTTAACCCTTTCCCTGACTGGGCTGGGGTGGGCGCTGCACGATAACCTTTGTGTGTGCCCAGATCACACAGCGACTGACACAACTCAAACACCCAGGGAGGCACCTGGGTCTGAGCACCGCCCTGGCAGGCTTTGCACAAAGGATGCTAAAGTGATGGTGATGACGATACGGGACCTTTCCATCAAGTTGGTGGTTTGGAATAAGTTCCTGTCGTCCCTATTCATCAGTTGAAGAGGTTCTACGGGCTCTTAGCACCCGAGATAGGGTCGGGGCACGCAGTCGCTGGTTTTCAAATCATCAAGGTTTTCATTTCATCAAGGACAGCGTGGTGCCGGGCCGGGCCCCTAGGGAGCGCTGGCGCTGACTCCCGTTCGCCGTGGCCGCGGGACAGCCTCGGGCTGGGCGGTGACGGCTCGGGAGACCGCAGCAGATTCCTGGGAATGCTCCCCGGAGTTCCTGGGAAGAGCCGGCCCCGCTCGGCCTTGCTCCGGCCCCGCTCGCCCCGCTCGGCCACGCTCGGCCCCGCTCGGCCCCGCTCGGCCTTGCTCGGCTCCGCTCGGTCTCGTTCGGCCCCGCTCGGCCCCGCTCGGCCTTGCTCGGCTCCGCTCGGCCCCGCTCGGCCACGCTCGGCCCCGCTCGGCCCCGCTCGGCACCGCTCGGCCCCGCTCGTCCCCGCTCGTCCCCACTCGGGCAGGGCCGCAGGTCAGCAGCGCCACCTGCCGGCGGCGGCAGCGCCCAGAGGGCTCCGCTGATCCCGACCCCGGTCCCGACCCCGATCCCGACCCCGATCCCGGCCCCTATCCCGTCCCTCCGCCGGGACGCGGGTTGGGATTTCCCTCCCCACCTTTCGCCGGTGCTTTTCCCAGCGCTAAAATGCAGCAAATGGGATTTAGAACACGAAGAGAGAGTGGGGTGTGTGCAGGGAAGGCGCTTGCCCTGCTTCCTTCCAGCCACACGCACTGGTCCGGTGCTGCAGGATGGAAATCTTGAATAAACACATAACGGAGTTAAATCCTGAGGTTCTGGAGAAGAATTAGTGCTGCCAGCTCCCACTATTGGTTGTGTGCTTCTCAGTCCTGGAGGGTATGTTAAATTGCTCCTCAATCCTCGGGCTGTGTTAAATTGCTGTTATAATGGAAAGGAAAATACACTTGTTTCCTTGAGAAGGGAGAAAAAGTTTAGAAAGACATGACTCTAAAGCAGGAAAAAAACTTAGCTCACAACTTCATTATTTCACTATAAATTAATTATAAAGAGCTCCTGCTTTACTTGAGAGGCTTTGAATTCCAGGAGAAAAGAGGAACCTATTCCCCGTGGGGAGTAGTCCATGGCTCGGCTTCATCTGCAGACTCTGTGCCTCCCCGCCTTGCTGAGCTGGGATTTCCCTTGCCTGTGTAACAAGGCCTTCCCTCTCTGTTTCACAGGAGCACCAGGTGGGATTGTCCCGGCCCACGGGGCCCATGCAGCCCTCTGTCCCGGCAGGCTCCGGCAGCATGGTCACAGGCACCAGCGCCGGGGGACACTTCCTTGGGAGCCAGCCCCAGGCAGCCATCATGAAGCAGATGCTGATCGAGCAGAGGGCGCAGCTCCAGGTGATGGAGCAGCAGAAGCAGCAGTTTCTCCGGGAGCAGAGGCAGCAGCAGCAGCAGCAGCAGCAGATCCTTGCAGAGCAGGTACAGTATGGGATGAGCATGGGCGCTACAGACAGTGCAGCACCAGCCCTTCCTTCTAGATTTGGGAATTCTCCCTCTGTGTGTCCTTCAGGGTGTTTCAGCAACCTGTATCAGTCCAACCATTAGCTTGGCAAATATTACCCATGTTTCTAATATTGGGCTTGATAGCCACGTTGGATTTTAGGCTCTGGAAAAGTTAGCTCTTAACCTGGCATCTAATGGTGCATTTACTCCAGCAGAAGCAGACTCTGCTGCAGTTACAGTCACAGGTCCTTTCCCCTGGCTCTGATTGTGGTCTTGCACTGGCAAAATCTGTGCACAGCTGCACAGGGATCTGGGACAAAGAATGGACATGGGTTAAAAGAAGACTTAGTGAAGAAAAATGTTACTATTTACCCAGACCAATTCCTTAATCTGGTTTATTGATTGTAGGAGCAATTAAGTCATACAAGGGAGAGACAGCAGCAAGGGGAGAACCAGAGACTGTATTGGGAGAAAACCACCTCTGGCAGTGGCAATGTGGAAGAGCTGCATTGGAGCTATCACCTGGCTTCTTGAGCTCCTGGGCTTTGCAATATGGATGTTAAACTATGCACTCTGAATGGTGGTGTGTGCTTAATTCAGCTGTAGTTTTAAAGCAGCCCAAGAGAAAGCCAGAGGAAAGGTACACTGTTGAGTTCCTACAAGATCATACCCAAGCTTAAAGTTGCAGCCCCCTAATGTTACTTAGATAATGCTCTGGTAGGTCAGCAGTTGCTTTAAGTCTTACTTCTTCTCTCTTGTTAAGGAAAAACAGCTTAAGATCATCTGCTTGAATTTGTGTTAGAACATATGCATGCCATGTAACCACACAAATACAGATTGCTTCCCCCCCTTTCTCTTGTTGCTCCTGAGAAACAGAAAAATTTACTCTCAGTGAACAGGAAGGATGCTCCTAGAAATATTTAGGATGAAGATGCCTGAACTGATTCAAGTGTGAACAGATGCAGTAATGCATCCCATGGATTGGGCCAATTCACATGCATAAAGCCAAGAGCCAGTCAGTGACTTGGATGCTGAAGGCAAGCCCAAAAGTGTTAAAGGGCCACCAAGCTAAGGCTGTCACACTTTTCAGAGATGAAAAGTGGTAAAGTCACAGTCCTCAGGCTCCTAACTTTGGGGTAGTTTGTCCCTAACAAGAGTCCCTCTTTCTTTCTGATAGTGTGTAACACATACTTATGAATGCAGGGATTAGTACTTCCTTCTTTCCTATCTCTGCCATTCTCATACCTTTGTTACACATCATTGGTTTTAGACACAGCATTTTTACAGCTGCAGACGATGGTCCAAGACATGCCCCTTCAGTGAGTGCTTAGTTGAGTACACCTTAGCATCTGAAATCTCTGTTTTTATAATCAGGCCTTGATTCTGTTCTAAAATATTCAGAAGTATTCATAGAAAACAACCACAGAGGAACAATGTGGTCTGGATCAAGGGAGCATTTTGCAGTCACCACTCCCCAAGTATCATTCACTGAAGCACAAGAGGAAATGTGCCTTAGTAATCCACTTCTGTTTTGGCTCAGGAATGTTCCAAGGCTGCAGTGCTTGGGTCAGGATGCAGTAATCCTTGCAGTTGAGTGTTTTTAGTGCAGACATGGAGCAAAGGCTTGCAACAGGAACACAAACCTCTGGACCTTGGCAGGACTGAGGGAAGGAAAGTGTGTGTGTGGCTACAGTTGCCCTTAGACCTAGGTGAGCAAAGTTAGCTCACATCCCTCGCTCTCCTTTCTGCCTGAAGATAGTTAAGCTCATGCTGTAGAGGTCAGGATGTAAGTAAGGAGCAATGATATTGGCCTCAGTGCATGTTCCTTTTTGAGCCAAAAAGAGTCTGAGTCCAGATGACTCTGCCTGTCTCTCCAGAACACCTCACCAGATAAGAACCACTGCAAGTTCTGCAGCTTTGCCACCAGCCCATTGATTAATTAATCATCTCTTTCTCTTCTGCTTGCTTTCCTCCTTCATTTTCAGCAGATGCAGCAGCAGTCACATTTGCCTCGGCAGCATTTGCATCAGCAGCGAAGCCCATACCCAGTGCAACAGGTCAATCAATTCCAAGGTAAAAGTCAAATTGTTTTTCCTGTTTTGCAGTCAATGCCCTTAAGATAGCAAACATGTGAAAGCTTGTGCAGTTTGTGACTACTAGGGTTTAAGGAGTGTGCCAGAAGAGGAATACAGGCTGTTGCACACACCACATATTTTGCCAAAGGGGAATGCCCAAGTTTGCATATTCAGTTAAGTTTATATCTTCCTTTCCGCTCCCTTAGTGAAAACTGCTTTCTTTTTCTTTTTTTTTCTCTTTTTTTNTTTCCTTTCTGCTCCCTTAGTGAAAACTTTTTTCTTTTTTTTTTCTCTTTTTTTTTCTTTTTTTTCTTTTTTTTTTTCCTTTTTTTTTTTTTTTTTTACATTTTTTTCGCCTCTTTGACATCCAGATGTCATGGATTCATTCATGGATTTATCTTGTTGGCCTCTACTCTTAGGAGGTTTTTTTCCTGCTAGCATTTCTGACTGTATCTTGTCATTCCCCACTTTATCTGATTCGATGAGCAGAGAATTTCAGAGAGGTCATGCTTACCTGGAGAAGGGACTGATAAATGTCAGGTGTGGAAAACAGTGAAATATCTGAGATGTAAACAGAGATTTTTTAAATTATCTCAAAAGAAGCATGAGTATTATTTTGGTGTGCTCCCAGGTAACTGAAGAATGTAAGTGCACTCATTTTGGCTTAGGAAAAGAAGTTAATTCTGAGCTTTTTAGGTGTAAAGCATCAGCTGAATGTCTTCACTAACCATGATTTCTTTATAGACATGAAATGAACACACACTTGAGCTGTATATTCATGATAATATCATGTAGGTGCATCAGAAAACAAGGGAGACAATTCTGGACATTTCACATTGCCAGGTTCCCAAGATGTGAAAAGGCATCCACATCTCCTACTGGCATATATTAGGGTGACTTCTTCTAATCACCTCCTCATTTTTATCTTTGGCACCATAAGTTCTGTATGAAATTACTTTTACAATAATTCATTTCCAAAATCAAGAAGTGTGTGTGCACAGCCATCTACTGGGATGCACACATACAATCTCTCTGCATTCACACTTCTTTGAAACACTGCCTTTGTATGTATTATTTAAAAGAAACAGAGAAGAGAGTTTAGGCTAATCTGACAGAGCAAGGAATTCATTTTCATGAAAGAACTAATTTAAATAGTTCACAGTTTTTTCCTTTTTAGTCACATGAATGTAATCCAGTGCAGTAGGTTATGTGTAAATGAGACCAGAAGGTGGCCTAAAACCTTGAAATCTGTTGCATCTCTCTTTTAACTACTCCTTGTCTGATCTCCTGTCACTTATGCCAAGTACAGTAGTTAACAAAAGAGTAGTATGTGAACCACTTGCTGTTAGTGACTCCTTTGGAGCTTTTCAACTACCATTTTCAATTTAAAAATAGCTAAAGATGCATTAAGATTTTAACATTATCTGTATCTTAAGCACTTGCTGGAGTTGTGGTAAAAAGACTGTTTCTAATCATGGAAGGAGCTGATCTAAGTTAAGAAAAATCAAGGGAACCCCAGTGCCAATCATTAAGAAAGCAGTTTGATAGCATGAATAAAGTAAAAGCTGCCACTACATGTGGCCTGTTCCAGTGGGATCCAGATGGTCTCACTTCATGCTACAAAATGTTTAATTTAGCTGTGTGCTGGAGCTAAAAGCACCCAGCAGAAGCTTGTGGTGCTGCAGAAAATGGAGTTGTAGCCATCCTCTGCTTTATGTAATAGAATGACATGTATAGAAATGTTGCTTCCTTTATCCAGACCTATTTCTCATGGAAACCAAGCCAACATCAACAACAGGGACCAGTGTTCTCCAGTCCCCACGGATGTTCAGGGACATCCTGAACATCCAGTGTCTGCCACTGAGGGACAACAAATAGGGGCTGATTGAAGAACATTCAGATCCTATTGTACAGTTCTGTACTCTTAAGCAATGATTTTATATATACACCTGGCTTTTAATAACATTTGAGCCTGGAGCAACTGTGTGCCTCATACACTCTGAGCTTCACCTGCCGAGCGTTGTAGTTAGTCAGTGACTCAAATCTGAAGAATTTGACTATTTAGTTAGTGACTCAAATCTGACTGTTGTATTTGGTAGTGAAAAATCCACAATGAACCCATGGCATAATCTGAGCTCCAGGTAATTGTCTTTATTTAAAGATGGTAAATATAGAAGCATATTGGCTCCCCAGAAATAAATAGCACCCCCCTGCCCCTGAAAGTAAGACACAAGCATGGTTAAGTTATCTGTCACAGTGTGGAATTTAACAAGGCTAGGATTTTCTGGTTTCCCATCACTGGCCTAAGGTGAAGTAAAATGTGCTTATAGTATTGATTCACTAATACACTCTCACTGCTTTCAATGTCCACGAAAACCCAATTTTTCTTCTTTCCATAGAATTAATCAGTAGCTATGCTATAGAAAATCCATTCATTTATGCCTCCTGAGCTATTAAAAAAATTGATTGGCCTTCTGAGACTGACATTTCCATTTTCAAGGCTTACTTTTGAAAGACAATGGAGATATTTAAAGGAGACCTTCAAATGGTAAGCTGAAGTTCAGCTGCTTTGCTGCTAATGAAGAAGACCAGTGGAAGTTT
>VZTT01052586.1:3551-16752 GCA_013400855.1 Buphagus erythrorhynchus
AAAAAGGAATCTCTGTAGTTGTCATATGCAGTAGAAAAGGTTGGCCTTTCACTACACTGTATTCCTGACATGCAGGTACACATTAATATACCAGCTCAGTGCTCTAGTAAAAACATCTTTTCCAATTCCTAATCCAGCCTCCCACAAATGAGTGTCTGACACTAAACCCCTTTAAACAGTTTAGGCTCTCAAGTGGGATTTGTGTTTTATATGTACTTGTCATTGTAATGGAAAACACATTGTTCTAATGACAGGTTCTTAAAGCAAGGAGAGTCCTTTACAATAAATAGTAATTCCAGGATTTACAAAGCAATGACAGAGAGGTTTCTCTTAAGGATGGATTTTAGCTAATCATGTAAAAGCATTCTATGCATCCTTTTTTTAATGCAAAATAAGGATGAGTTTGAGGTTGCCTTGGCTGGGGCTCTGAGAAACCTGGTCTAGTGGAAGTTGTCCCTGCCCATGAAGGGAGGTTGGAATGAAATGATCTTTAAGGTCCTCTCCAACTGAAACCATTCTATGAAATTTCTCTGAAATGCAATGGAATTATAAAAGCTTTGGTTGATTATGGAAGTAGGCATAGTTATGCAATGGAGTTGTGAGGTTATCTGTGGAATTACAGTCACAAACTATTCAAATTCATGAACTCTGTGTATATATGCAAAGCTGAAAACATCAGTGGAATTTCAGCAGAAAGCTGGTCCGTGCTTCCTTCATTCTGTCTTGAACTTCAGTTCCTATAGGTTTCTGTCATAAGGCTGATAATCCCTGGTCACTGACTTAAAGCAGTTTTACTGCATATGTAGTTATTCTAAAATGTAAAAACTGGGATTGAGGACCCATTGTCAGGTCACACTGGCAATAGAGTCACCTGTAAAATGTATGTGACAGTTGATGGAGGCTCTTCAGTGAGGAAACCCTTTCTAGCCTTCTTCAACAGCTTGAACAAATGGGCATCTACATGTACCAAAACCTCAAGGGGAAAACCCTTTCTCCATGAACCCCAGGAAGTTACCATAGGATCTCACAGAGGGGCAAAGAGCACTGTGGGAGGTAAGGAAGTCTCAATTCAGGATGTTCATTGAGATGTAACTTCTTCTATTCTAATCCTTAAAATCATTGGTAAAGTTTAAATGCTCCACACAATCATTTTGGGTTTTTTTCAGTCTGTTTGTACAATGAAACTAAAGTCATAAACATTAATAAGGATTAAATAGCTAAACTGATGTAATAATCCTGCCATTTAAGAGAAGTAATCCTTTTGTTTCATATTGCCTCTCCTCTCTCCCTCTCTTAGCACCTTTATTTTGTTCTTGGAGTTTGCTTTCTGCCATCAAATGCTCTCATTTGGCTCACCAAGGAGAGGATCAGACAAAGGGAGAGAAGTGGAAGGAAGGGATGTATGGTCAAGAGTGAAGAAGGACTTTAAGGGAGCTGGAACTTTCTTCAGGGACTATCTAACCCTAAATTGTTATAAGCAGCTGTACCTCAACAAGAGGGATTCCTTTGGGCTGACAAACCTGATATATCAGTTCTGTGAAAGCACCTACTGAAGTGATGGCCTCTAACACACCAAATCCCTTATTTAGAGATACCTAAAGTGTGTTGAATGGGATGGGACTGTTAGACAGATCTTGTTCTGTGTGTTTGCTCAATCTGCCACAGGCATGTAGTACAGAAGGATTCTCAGCTTCAGCAAGACTGTGAGAGGTTTCACTACACATTTATCTGACAGTGGAAGTCTGATAGAGCACAGAACAAGCAATTGGACTAAAATATAGCTCTCAGAACAGGTTTCTCTACAGACAAGCTCGTCTCTGAATCAAACCTAGATGTCTCCCTGTGTGTAATGGCAGTGTGTGTACTCAGTATAAAAGCTTAAAATACTTGCCACACATAAATGATATCTGGAGATGTGTCAGACAATGCTTGACCAGATCCAATCAGAAACCAAGAGAAGGCCACAAGGATCCAACCACCAGAACTAACTCAGAGTTCTTTGGTTTTAAAATACATGATAAAAAACCCTTAGCAGTTTCATTGGAGCAAGACTAGCAGCCATAAATTACTGTTCCATGTAAGATTAAATGGCATCTCTCTATTAAAGAGGAAACTCATACAGTCTGTTTTATACACAGCCCACCAAAGAGCAGAGAATTCTTCACTGATCAGTGCAGATCCAAGAGGATTTCGTGTCCTCTTTGCAGAGGTACAAAAGGGGCATGATCTGTCCTAACTGCTGAGCCACAGTCACTGGCAGCAGGGCTTTGACATCAGCGTGGGTGCAGTGGAGCCATCACTGGTGTGCACTGGAATATGCTAAAAAAGGATCAGGATGGGACCGTGGGGGTTAAAGCTGAGTGCCAGACAGGGGAGCTGAAGAGCCCCTGGTGTCCATTAGCACAATGTACCACAGATCCATTGCTGTAATGCATTGCCTGGCTTTCACCTCGCAGCCTGAAGCCAAATCAATTTCAACAGTTTGTGCTGGACAGAGACCAATTACTAATCTTCTTTCTCCTCTTTCCTGCTGCTTAACAGGGCTACAAATAATGGTTCAAAATTACACTCTGAGACCTACCCACATGACTTTCAGAGCAGAAACCAAAGTAACTTAGATGATCAAAAATTGTTTATACTTCAAGGTGAAATATCTTTGATATTCACAGAAAAGAAAAATCCTGGCTAAAATTAATCCAGAAATACCAATGTTTTGTGGTGGCTGCAAGGATCCTATCTGGATTTGCAATCATGAAAAAGAATCAATTAGGAGTCAAATTTAAAATAAATTCAAAAACGGGAAAGGGAACTTCTCAGTATGTATTCAGGTGTTGCAGAACACGATCACTCTGGCACTGCCAAACAACTGCGAATCTATTTAACTAAACAATTGAGTGGATTTTGTATCTGCTCTGCACTGCTAGAGAATCAAAACAGCTGGAGCACAATGACAATTCTGCTTGTGTCAAGACTGGGGCTGATTAGGTCTTTAATAGGCAGCTCTTCCTGATACTGTTATGGTACTATGGGTGAAAAACACCCCCCAAAACCCAGAAATCTACATAAAACTAATCGTGGAGACCTAATAAATGTATTACAAGAGAAGCATGAAGTTTGCTCTTAAGGCCCACTTTTCACTAAAAGGTGTATTTGAATGCTGATCCTGTCATGGATCTGCTCTCCACTTATGGCATACAGCACTTGGTAATGCAACAAAGTTTAGTAAAATATTTAAATATTTTCTCACCTTCAGGAGAAGGGGTCACTCATAAACCCCTTATGTACCACGTTGAAGTGAAATTTAAGCCTAGATATGCACAATGCTTACAAACCTTCCAGCCTCGTCCAGTATCAGATTGAAAGGAAGAGAAATTTCCTCTGGTTATAATGGAAAAAGGTCAGTTTTTGTTTTCAGTTTCTGATTAACTTAAGAAATACAAGAAATACTGTTGAGTTCTCAAATCAAAATTATCTTTCTATGCATTCCCATTTACGTCACTATTTTAACTTCACTCACACAAAAAACACCTTTACTACTACCTGCTGATCAGAATCTGTGACACAAAAAGTTGTGCTAAACTAAAAGAGAGTTTTGGCTTTGATAATACACACAGTTTTTAAAAATTCTGGTAAATATTTTGTGTGTACCCTATCTCTTTAAAAACAGTGATTTCTTTTTCCTTTTTAATGTAGGTTTTCATTACTTGCTGAGTGCTTTTGGTCAGCTGCTTACTGAAATCCATCTCTAATACAATTTTAAGTACTGTGAAACAGGGACAATATTTTTTCATCTGTGCTGTTTCAATAGACTGGGAAAAAGAATCAATAGTCCCTTATTGCATGAAGACATAATGCCTTGGATTGACACAGTGGCAGAGGTTAATGAATGTGAAATGAGTTCACCCAAGGCTACCTAAGAGCAGGGAAGAATTGAAACCCAACAAGTGGCACAGCTTTCTGCTACAGCTCTGCAGGAGCTTTGTGTTTGTTATTTCACCTCCAGAAGAGCACAAGTTATGAATCTGGATTGTTGTAACTGGGACAGGATCCTTAGATGGAAGAAACCCAGGGAGTGCCCAATACAGAGCAGCTTCAGACTCACTGATTACCTATTATCATATCATCATGTATATAATTACACTTAATTCATTCCAGTATGCAGTTAATCAATTTTCTGTTAATGCATAGAAATGTCTGAAAGAAAAGCACAAAATGCTGGGAGTAATACCTTTCATTTCAAGCTGGAAACTGAAGCTACATCAGTAAATTTCTGTCAGGAAACTCAGACTGCATCTGGTACATCAAATGCTTCTGGAGCCCCTTTAGCTTGTACAGAATTATGATGGATTCAATTCCAAATGTGAAACTTGTAGAGGTTATGGAGAGCCATTTGTCAGAGAGAATTAAGCACATAAAAATTTGCATCATTCCAGAAGTTAGTGAGGAACTCTAGCTCATGTATGCTCTGCAAACCAAAGGAATTCATACAAATGCACTCAGATCCACCTCATCCTGCCAGCAGAAACTGGAAACTGCAGCACTGTGGGCTGTGAGGTCACACTCTGCCAGCACTGCCTTATCTTTCTGCTTCAGCTCCAGAGTCTAGGAATTCACAGTTTCATACTGTAAACTCTGCACATGCTCATGTAAAAATGGATTAATACTGGTTCACTTCTTAATACAGCCACTGCATGGCCAGAGCTCAGTGCAATCAACAGCATTTACAATAAAAGCAGGTTTTAAAAGAGATTTCTAGAATGAATACTGTAATTTCTTCCCCACAACATTTTAGTATCACGCTGAGTGACAACCAGCTGGAATTTATACTCATGTCTTACTTCAAAATGCTGAAAGGTCAGCCTTGATCACAAATTCTCTAGAAAAACTGAAGAGCAAAATATAAAGAGTGATACATCAAATTAAATATTTGAGAGAAGTGGGACTTAAAGAAGCAAACCCCTTCCTTTGAGAACCTGAAGACATTACAGCATAATAGGGCAAGCACAGTTAAAAATCAGTAATTAATTCCTCATTTATTTCCACAACAAAGTACGGACAGATTTGAAAAACAGTAATAAATTTAAAGTGGCTAAGACATGAAGATGAATGAACACAATTCTAACCTGATTACTTGGAAAGTGAATCAGAGATTCCATGCAGCTGTTTTAGACTAAGAAATATTGTATTTGATTGTAGTAAGAAATTTGGAATCACAAGGTGAGGACGAATGTCTTTGGCAGGCTTTTATTAAGCACTAGCAGGTCATGTGGTAATGAGTTTTAAATAAAGGTATTTAATTTATCTTTTAAAGTCTAACCAGAACTTAAGATAAAATATGTTTTAACACAAACCTTTTTTGTAAGAAGTAGAGGAGAAATCTAAAGTATGACAGGTATCTAGAGAGGAGGAGAAGAAAGAAGCCCAAAAATCTACATGATGAAATGACAAGTGAGGTCCAAATTAGAATACTTCAGGTCTGAAAGATATGAAAATCTTGAAAATTAATGACTCATTCCATGAACAATAATACTGGGGAATTGAGTTCATAGGAGAATGGAGTGTAGGGAGTATGACACCACAAGGAAATAATCTTCTACCAGAGTACATATAGAAACCCATGAGTGACATATTAAGGGATTTTTGACCTATTCAGAAATTAGGCTTTTGAAGCTTTCTCATTAGGGAAGTTCTGTTTTGATAGTCAGTCAAATAATCCAATTTATTCACCAACTTCACTGAAATTATTCACTCCACCATTACCCTGAGCAACAAAATTAAAGGGAGAAGAGCAGCCCAGACTCTATTACTGGTGCTGTAATATTGGAACTACAACCAAGCATTTTCCTAAAAGTGAGGACTGCTCACTCATTAATTTTCTGTCATGTGCTGCAAGCATTGAAGTTGAAATGTCACAGTCTCTGGTTTCTTCTGCCTCCCTGTTCTAAAAGAGCAGAGCTCCAACAGCTTCACTGCAATCAGACTTTGCTACTCGTACATGCTTTTCATTAAATTACTGGAAAAAGTAAAAATAAAAACAAGGCTGGCATGAAATTAGGTTACACAGTATGAAATTATTTACAGCAGCCCTCCAAGCCCTGCATCAGGGAGAGTCACAGTGTCTGGGACTGCAGAATTTACACAGCTTGACTGTACTACATCTGGAGGCCGACAGCTGGTTATTATGTACACCTAATTTACCCAAGCTGTAAATACCACAAGTAGAGAAATCTATTCACCTAAGGCTCGTGATTCAGTTGGTTTAGTATTTTATGTTTAAAATAAAACGTAGCATAAATTATGAACAACTCTTCCCCACACCTCCTCAGCAGTGTGTGATGCTCCACAGTTTAATACACTAAGTGAAGCATCTTTGATCTAATTACAAATCTGGCAAGGAACCTGACACCCAATTGTTTTTGACAACAATTGCAATAATAATTTTAAATTCCAGCATCTCTTAGGTAAATGACAAAAGTTATTGGAACAATTAGACTACAACTGACAGCAAAGGACTACTTACAGCCTACAACAAATAGGAAAAAAAATCCCAGCAGACTGATTTTTTTCAAGGGAGACTGAAATTAATTGAATATATGCTAACTCAAACCCTAAGAAGAATACTAGAAAGTATAATAATAATAATATTTTGCATACCCATGCTAATTCCCATTCAGGTATCACTCAGCATATGCTAACAGTGCCTTAAACTCTACAGTGGCCTTATGAGGTTGTGTCTAAGCATAATTAAATAAAAATAAATTGACTGCAGAGAAAAACATTTGAGAAGAGAGATTTTCTAGATAATAGTGCTCAATCTCACTGAAAAACAGAAGGCAAATATTCCAAAGAAACTTTTTTGTTACATTCTGATTTTAATCTCAAAACCCCATGAATATATAGAAATGCTGAGCAAGTTTCTCTTCATGTTACTTCCAGTATTAAAAGTCAATTTTCCACTTTCTCACAATTCTCAGTGCACAGATCATAGAAAGGCCAGTGCTGGGAGGGACCTTAAGGATCATCTCATTCCAAGATGAGAATGACCCTTCCCCCTGGGCAGGGACACCTTCCACCAGACCAGGCTGCCCAGAGCCCTGTCCAGCCTGGCCTTGGACACCTCTGGGGATGGGCTACCCACAGCTTCTCTGGGCAACCTGCCAGGGCCTCACCACCCTCTGAATTAACAACTTCTCCCCAACATCTGATCTAAACTTCTTGGCTTTTAGTTTGAAACCATTCCACCTTGTCCTGTCACTGCCAGCCCACTTCAAAAGTCACTTTTTCCTTTAAGTACAGGAAGAAATGAACTGATTGAGGTTTTCCCCAGAGCCTTCTCTTCCTCAGGCTGAACAACCCCAGCCTGTCTGCAGGAGAGGAGCTCCAGCCCTCTGAGCATCTCTCTGGCCTCCTCTGGACCTGCTCCAACAGATTCAGATTTTTTTTTTTTAATCAAATGGTTTAGTGTTTTTTGGGCTTATCAGGCTTGTGCAAGAAACAGGGTATAAAAATCTACTAGTATTATACTTTCTGAAAAAGCCAAGTTGAGCTGTTATCACTGTCTCCTGTGGCCATCGATCTTCACTCTAAAGGAATATGAACCAGAAATTTTACAGATCTTTCTAAAAATTAAAACTGACATCTTAAAATGAAATACTAATATTTTCAAATTCTTCAAACTTATTTTTAGTGAGCCAATTATTTTGAAAACTACTTTCTTTGTAGGGAAGAATATATAACAGATGGGGAGTTTTTAACATCAGGGAAGAAATATAGCAGTAAAAATTGAAAAAACCCCAAGGTTCTGGAACTACTTAGAGAACTCATTCTAAACTCAGCCGCCAACAAAAGCAGGTCATTATTTTGCCAACTTGAACTCCCTGAGATTGCTAAATCAAGCCATCATTTTTTATTCTATCAAAGAGGTGTGCAAAGAAATACAATAAGAGCCAGACTAAAATTCCACTACCTGCCATCACTCTATTATGCCATTACATTTCTTGTGAATATATTTCATCTTATCCAAGTGTTCACCCTTGCTCTCAGCTTGTTGGTCTTTCTCAGACATCACTTATTCAGATTGCATATATTTATCTTCTTAATGTTACCTCACAAATCATTCTCTGAGGTTAAATTCTTGTTTTTCTTCATTCTCATTCTCTCTTCATTCTCTCTCCTTTAGCTCATCTCTTTTCAAACAATTGTATTGGTTGTTGTTGAATGCAAAGTCTTAATAATACATTAAAAAAGATGATTTTGATGGGGTTGAAGAGGAGCAAACATATTCAACAATAGTTGGGTTTTTTAAAAATAATGACTGAAGACTGTAGCAGTTTCTGGAGAAGTTCCAAGCAATCCCTCCCATGACTGTAAACATTATCTCCCCATTATTGTACATATCTGTCCCTCTGAGTTTTATTTGCACTCCATGACATTTTGTTTATACAGCACACAGAGAATGGAAAGATGCCTATAAAGCAAATATGGGGTAATATACTGGCATTGAATGGGATCTTCTTTAGTTTAAGGTATAAAGAATGAAAAAATCCATGTTATCATCTAGAAATGAAATCTCTCAATTTCCTTATAAATAATCTGATTTGCTACTAACATAAGTAAAAAAGTTGTTAGTATAAAAAGGTATAGATGAGATTCAAAGCTGAAAAGCCCTTGATGGGTCAGAACAGTTCAATCAAGACTAAGCACAGGCACTGTGCACTTGCCACAGGCTTCTATCATTAGCATGTAAGAGATAATTTAGAATGTATAATATAGAATTATATGCAGTGGATCTCTTAGATCTGTTATGTATATGCTTTATATAGCTGTACCATACTATATATAATTATATACAGCATATTTATAACATAATTTCAATATATTATGTATCTAACATATGTATTATATAACAAATTATCTCTCTCATAACATATAACATAGGATACTACATTACATATGTTATACATTTAACTTCTGAGTGTTTGTTTGTGTGCACCACAAATCTCAAGCAGAGCTCCTGCTGTTTAGAACACTTGCTGTTATAAAATGTTATGACTTTAACATCTTCAACCTCAAAATTAGTGTTCAATTAATCTGTTGGGACTGTTTTGAACCTGCTGGACTTGATGCAGATTTCTGTTCTTGTTTTCCACAAATGATTTTCACTCTCTGAGGCTGGCCTTAAAATTCTCCTTAAGCTGCTGGATGAGTTTTGCTGGCTTGTCACCCCTCTAGCATTTTTTGCTGAATTGTGGTACCCATTAGCTCCAATATAATGTCAAATACATTACTCTTAAACAGCTCTTTGACATATGGAATCATCAGCCCGGTTAACCAGCCTGACCTTTTATCTCTTTCTTCCCATTTTCCTTTAAGCAGTTTCTTTTCTTAAAAATGCTTTAGGAATGAAATTTCCTGGATGCCATTCTTACACAGAGAAGTTAAATGTAGGTCCATTATGATCTCTACTACATCTTGAATCAGATCTAAATAATTAAGTGCTACATCTACTTTTGAAGATTTCCTGACTGATTTCTCCAAAAAGGACTGACTCAAGTTCTGGATATGTCAGAAGCAAGCATTCTGTCCTGATATGACATTTATTCAAGATTTATGAAGTTAGTTGAAGCTTCCCATTATTACTGTACTTTGCAGTCTTCTTAATCTTTTGTGTTTCATGTTCTTTATCCCTTACCATCAATGTGTGGAAAGAGTACAGACCTGATGTGATTCTCTCTGGAATTGGATATTACATTTAAATCCACGGACACTCTGTGGTAGTACTGCAAGAATCACCCTCTGTTCTGATATATCATGCCCATCATGAACTGTAAAATCCACCAGAAAGGTACAACAAGACATCTATTTTGGAACTATTCGATCAAGCATTCCTATCAAGATGATGGTTTTATCACTGTGCTTATTTCAATGTACAAAGCCAGTCATTCAAGAGTAGCTGGTAGGAATGGAGCATGAAGTCTATTCAAATGTACCTTTCACAATTGGAATTTTGTACAAATGTTTTTTTCCTATTTCCTACTCCCTTGTTTTCTTAGTTAGTATATAGTGCTCTACATTTTTCTTGGAATAAGCAGATAAGTACACAGTTCTCTTTCACGTGACATGAATGAGAAGCAGTAATACCAAACATTTAAGTATTGTAAATTCTGAAGAAAATTCATTGGGTCACAATTTGCAGACTGATGATAAAGCTCGTAAGTAAAAAGCACAGAACCTACCACAGTGTAAAGCCAAAATTAGGGTATGTCAACAGTTTTTTCCAATTCACTGATATTAATGATATTAGGATCAGAAAACTAATGGCCATATTGATTGATTAGAAGTTTTGTTTGAATTAAGTGCATTCATAAACTAAGAACAATGTATTTTTCTACTTATTTCTACTAATCACAAACACTTGAGATGATTATTTAAACACCTTTATGACTGCCCTGCAGGCCCTCAGTGTTGTTTTCTTGACTTAATGTGTTTCTCTGACTTTCCCATTATGTTTGTAAAGACAGCAACACAAAGAATAAAAAGACATAAATTCCAAATAGCAGCTGCCTGTAGTTTGTTTTCCATTACCCAAATTGATTTATAATGCCTGTAAGATGCATTTCTCTGTGGAGCTCTATATTGTACCACCACTCAGCAGGCTCATTCCACACTGCTGCTCCACTCTGGTTATAAAACCTTGAGCTTCATCTCAGGAACTCTGTATCCTTCAGCAACAGGGAGTTTAGGATTCCAGCTCCCCCAGTATTGATCAAAATCTTTAAAGCCTCAGAGCACTGGGATGAGTGGTGATTTGAGCAGAGTGCTCAGTTCTGAGTGCTCTCAGCACTTGTGCCACCAGCACAGCTTGTGCTGAACCTGCAAACAATGCTGGCCCAAGGACACCACTGCACTGTGCCAAAAGCAGACCCAGCTGCTCCTGAGCACCCAACACTGAGCCCTGAATGCTGAGCATCCTCATGGGATCATTACTCAAGTTACCTAATTCTGCTAATAAGGAGTGTAACTTCATTCAGAGTTTCTGCTACTTAAGTTTTGTCTTCATATTACAACTTGTAATAAATGGCAAACGTCCCCAGTTCTGTAACTGTATGTCATTGTCAAAGCTTTTCTGAAGACAGCTTGCAAAAAATCCCCCAAGTGTAGAGCATGGCAATTTGAATATATCTTTAAAAAATACATTACCTCTGCCATTCAGCTATACAATTATATCTCTGTTGGCACTCAGTTTTCCTGTGAAATCCATTCAAATGCACATTGTTACCCAAGAGGATTAACTTTTTTCTTGCTCTAGCAGCATTTTCAGGAAGAAACAAGTTTTATACAAACATTTCTATAACAGATAAATAAATTGTAAGGTTACTCTAAGCATATACGTTGGGACAACGCTGCAATCCTTGTATGAAATTCATTGAACTTGCTCTAATCCTTTATAGAAAAAAGAGTTGAAATATATATTCAGAGGAAATAATATGCATTTCAAAAATTTAGCAACCCTCTGGTTGATTCTGTAGAACTATGTCCTAATTTCTCAATAGAGAGTGACTAAGTAAAAATCTGTTTGCATTTAGCACAGTGAAATGAAGTGCTTTTCTTCTCTCAGTATTATTCTGGACAGAATGGCAAGCAAATAAAAAAAGGGCAGCAATGCTGTGTCAGACTGAGTCATGAGCCCAGTATTCAGTGTTGTTTCATAATTCAGGCTTGAGATGATTTGTACATCAGGCCAGAGTTTGCTCATAGATCCTGCAGACCCATAAATCATACAAATCAATTTACCAAAATAAATCCATAGCAATTTAAAGGAAAATAATAAAAGATTAAAAAAGAAAATAAAATAACCAAAAGAGTATTTTGAAGTGTTTGCTTTCAGTAATTTGATGGTGCTTTGACTTCATATGTACAACATCATTATACATGTTTGGGTCTTTTAGTTCATTCCTTTAACCCTAAATTTATTTGGAATGACAAGTTAAACATATCAGCTTTTTAACACACCCATTTAATGAGTACAATGTTTACCACATACTTTTCTTCAGTCCTATTCCATGACAAGATTTGGTAGGAATAGATAAAAACCATAAATTAGTGAGACTGCAGGCACCACAGCTTCTTCAGATACAGTGAAAGGATAAAATGAGCAGAGTCAGATAAAACCATCCACTATTCTTTTTTAACTACAAGAGACTCTTTGGAGAAAATATTCTTTTTCTTTGCCCAAGGCTATATCCAGCCCTGCCTAAGGCAGTTTCTCAACTATTGATAACTATTTTTTAGTCCTAACATTTAGGAATTAATAGAATTCCTGACTTAACACTAGAAATGAAACTGCATCCCTAGTTTTCAAACATTTAGTAATTATACTTAGGGTCATTACACAACTCAACTATAAGTTATTTGTTGATATTCCACATAGTGATCTCAATTCTGACTCTGACAATTTGCTACTTAAACGTTTATTCTCTGGAATTGTGAGTGAAAGACCCCAGATTATCCAGTCTGTGGCTCAGATAGACAAATCTATATATCAGAGAGAGAGATTGAGAGAGTTATAATCCTTTCTCTGTAAAAAAACTAGAAAATTTCACTGCTTAGTGATGGAAATTGCCCTTAACCTATTTAATGACAATAATATCTGATAATACCTGATCTTAATAGTAAAAATTCCAGCTCTGGTTGAACTACTGGTCAAAAACAGTGAAAAAAAATATTGAAAATTCCAAGGTATATAACTATGCTGATGGGGAAGAACTAATAATCATCAAGGGCTAAAGAGTCAGGAGTCACAAAGTTATGCAGTCACCCATTTGATTTAGTTAAATCAAGTCAGCAAAAAGTTGCTGTCATTTGTCTCGAATCACAGTAACTCCAAACTTTTGGAAATAAAGACTGGATGCATAATTGTACAATTACTCTCCTATTGGAATAGTAGATCCTAAAAGTCAGGACTATTTGCAGAATTGGAGACTTGAAGTGAAGCTTAACACTTCTTTTTGGCAACTGTATGGTTTTAACAGTTGTCAACCCTATTATTTTTCAGGGCTTTAGGGATCTTTTTAATTAGGCTCATTAGTAAATAAGGCAAACAGTCCATGAACTCCAGAATCACAAAGTGTTTATAATTGGATTACATAACTTTTATGATTGGATCTTCTCTTTCTAATGCAAATTTTTTTCCATTTGGGAA
>VZTT01052586.1:21238-32553 GCA_013400855.1 Buphagus erythrorhynchus
TTAAATAAGATTTATATTAGTCATGCCGCTGATATGCATGAATAGGAGACCCAAATAATACAATAACACAGGCATTATTTAGTTCAATTGTAGGATTTATGTTTCTTGCAGCTGAAGAAATATGCACAATCCAAGGGTAAGTCAAATTAAACAGATTAGGATATTTGGTGATAAGTTTAGATAGCTTTAACATATTTTTTTGCTCTTAAATTCCATTAACAGTAAACTAAGACCACATTAGTATCAAGGAAAATGCCAAGCCAGTATCTGTGTTTTAGCAGTGAAAAGTAGTTTTTTCTTGTATTTTAAAAACTGGAGAGGGTTAATTGATTAGAGCATGAAAATACAGAAAATGTACTAACTTTTGAAATGCATTATATAACTAAAATGAAATGACATTATGTAACAAAAGTGAAAATTGTTAATGAACCCTTTATCAAATTACATGTCATGAGAATGCCACTTCAGAAATGCCCTTTCTATTACCTGCTGCCAGGGAGTAACACTGCAGTAGTGTCCTGACAGTCAGTGTCTGTGGGATATGCTGAAGTTAAGTACCTGATATAAATTCCATGCACTCCCAATGTGAAATTCACTGAGGAAAAAAAAAGAACTCTTGGTGCCTGTATCATGAACCTATCAAGCTGATTTGATAATCTTAAGGCACAATTTCAGTATATTTCCTTATATTTTTCCCTGACTTAGTGGATGCCTAGTCTTCCTAAGGATTCTGAGAACCACTTGAATTACCCTTTATTCTTTTGGTGATAATTTCTAATGTTCATGCCTAAAAAAATCAAGGTAAAGGGTAGCCCTGCAGCTGGCAGGGAGCTCAGGCTAACATTGGAGTTAGATTCATTGGGTTTTTGACCAGAGGAGTTTGTAAAAGCACTCCCTGGCAGGGTCTGGCCAGGGCACATTGCACCTCACCCTTCTGGAGACCCCAGGTTTACAGAGCCCCCTCATCTTATACTGAGGTGTTCTGTCCAGCACAAATCCAGGAGATCACTGCTTCTACTGACAATGCCACACCTAGAGAGAGAAATTATCTGTGCTCTGTATAGAGTTTCACTTTTGTTCTTCTAAAAAGACAAAATCACAGCACCCTGACAGCTGAGAGGGAAAATTTGTAGTGCCTAGTACCTGCAGTTGCATCCCTCTGTTAGTGCCCACCAGGAACATCCAAACATGGGGTTGTCTAAGGCCACTGACCCCTAATTCACAGGACAGCATAACACACAAAAAATCCCAACCAAAAAACAAACAACCAAATAAAATTGCATGACAGAAAAAACATGAGTGTTGGTAGTAGAGAGGCTTAGAGTAAAATTTTAATACCATTTCTATCTCTGCAGATTTGTTTTTAAAGTGCCTGAAAAAAATTATCTATCCTATAGGAACAGGCTGATGACTGAAAGACATGAAGAGGTCACAGTGATTCTGAAAACTTAGCCTTTGAGCCAAACTACTTTACAACAGTGAAGACTTACACCCCATATATTCTGAGCAGTCTGCATTGACAGCTAATTGTGTTTTATTTTGAATAATTACTCGTTCTTGGCTAAGAAAATTGTGGTTCAACACCAGCAGCACATAAAATCCTAATCCTTTATCACTTTGGCTCCATGATTTTCTTTTGTAATTCATCTTGATGTGTAATAGGCCTCCATACCATTACATGATTTGTTTCTTCAATTGTTTATAACTCAGTAGAGCACAACATCTGTAATTTGAGAACTGGAAGAATTTCAAGAGCCTTTCTCAGAATAGCACTGAGATAGATAAGGGTACACCCTAAACTGTACAAAATGAGCCTGTATTAAACAATTCTTTACTAAGAATCTAGTCCCTAGTTTGCTATGTCAGAGAAAAAAATTTAAATACAATTATTTATACTTCACCTATTATTTATAATTTCTGTCTTAAATCATTATTATAGTATCTATTCTATCTTCAGTCATTTTTATAACCTCATGCTTCTTCCTCTAGGATTAGACTATGTAAAAGTTACAATGATGAAAATTATGACTTTTCAGAAAAGGCAAATCAAGTAAGTGATGTCCAAGGGTTTTCTTTAGAATTACTTTTTCTTTCATCTCTCACAAATTGGGTATCCCACAATATCTTTGGTATTTCTTTTTAAGGTACTTCAACATTGTTTCAAAAGCCTTTTTGTAATTCCCTGTCTGCTCTTCAGTCTGGATGATGCTCATCATCATCATCATCATCTCCAGCAGCACCACAGTTTCTGCAGATGCTCTCAGACAGTTTTGCTCACTCCAGTCACACACAGTTACTCTCACATCATTTATTGGCAGCTCTTATTCTCCAGATCAGCCCTTCTCCCCTATCCCCAACAGGACATCTCAGTGTTTAGCTCAAAGATGGAACCACAGTATGAGGAAAAACTTTGGGAAATAAAGTCAAGGGAGTAGATCAAACCACAAAAGCAGATGTGAACCTAAGCTTCACCTACATTGAAACATTCAGTCCTAAAATCCATGGCATCTACTCGGAATAAAATAAAACAAATATAAATTATTTATAATTTAATCCTGTGTTTCAGATTATAAGAACATAACAATAAATGCATTTTGTAAATAAACCAATATGCTTTTTATCAAGAATAATAAGAGGGATTAAGAGACTATATCAAAGCTGCATTCATTTAACTTCCTTCATTCACCAGCTTTGGTTTTAGTTCAATAATTACACTCCCTCATGCTTCTTAATGAAAACCAAGTTCATCAGTCCTGGTGCTGTGTCATCTCCAGTGTTGGAAAAAGCTTTTTCAATAATAAAAAGATTCTCACAGGATGTAAGTGGGTCATGTTTAAGTGTATATTATATCAAGAATAGAACATCTATGAATATAAAAGTTATTTTTCTGAGGGACATTGACAGTTTGGACTGAAAGATCTTTTTGTTCCTTCAGTCTGTGTATTTTGATTGGATTTTGTGAAAAAAAGACAGCTGAACACAGGATTGGTCATCGACCTGAGTATGTCACACATTAATCACCAGATTAGAAAAAACAGAGAAAAAGAAAAATACAAGCATTTAGTGGAACAATTACCATTACTAAACAATTATTTAATTGCAAAAAAAATATTTTGGAGCCAGTATTTGCATCTGTGTAATTAGAGCACTCTATTCTGACTCTCCTCCACTTGTTACGCAAAGCAGAAGGAAAATAAATTTATTGTGAGTAGCTTCTTCCCAAATGTACTAATCATAATCTCTGTTTTCCATTTAGAAGAAAATGTGATGGGAACAATCTTAGTGACTTGTAACTCCTGCTTGATTTTGGACATTTTCTAAGCACTTTAAAATATGGAGCAAGCTGGAACGTAACAAAGTTTACTGTTGCTGTTGGTTATGCAGAAAACATCTCACGTAAAGGAAAAGAAATAAGGCTTTTTAAAGCAGCCCAATAACTGCACAGTTAAGCACCTTATATAGCTGGTGACATAATGATGACACTGTTGCTACTATAATTAACAGCCTATGGGTCTAGCAACTAATTAAGTCAGCTGAAAGACTTCTGTATCCTCTCCAAATCGTCTGTTCCAACCTGAACCAAATTACTTTTCTATGCTGACACGGAATACTTTCCTCCTCATCATCAATTGGTTTTACTTGGTTTTCTAAAATCAGATTATGATAAAAGAAACAAACAAAAAAAATTGGTGTATTTGCTAAAACATACAGTATTTTTAGAATTAGCCTTTAATTATTTATGACTTACCAAGGAAAAATAAAATAATTGATAAACAAGTATTTTTGTAATTGTCACTAGATATTGGGCACTTATTCCATATGCTGACAATGCTGTCAGGGAAGACTTGCTCAGAATGTCTATGATGTGTTTTTGTTTCAGTATTCAATCATAATCAACATTTCCTGAAGTAGTAATAGTTCAAAATGGCCCCAAGGCCCCATAAAAAAGAACTGCTGAGTTTGTGACCTTGATCTTTAGAACAGGTAAAACGTTTTAAGACTGGATCTGAATAAGAATGTTGTCAAGATGCTATTTAAGAGTTTTAGGATTTTCAAATACAACATGTAATAACTTTGATAAAAGACACTTTATTTCAGAACTTAGTCTCCCTAATTAGGTGTAATTTACTCTAGTTTTCAGTACACAGCCACTAAAAAAACAAGATAAATGCTGCAGGAAATGTGGTATGACCTTTTCATTATTGCTTGGTCAGGACATCTGTCAAGGGACTTTTGCTCCATTCCAAAGCAGACACTGCAATGAACTGGCATAGGGAATAGCTTGTTCTTGGTAGGGTGCCAGACTGTGCTACCAAGTAAGATTCATAATGTACTGCAGTCAATAAGATATCAAGGTACAAGGTACAGAATAACCCCACATTTATCTTTTGAAGTAGGAAAGATCAACAATTCATTGTGCATTAAAAAGGAAGGTATGAAAAGACAAAAAAAGATCACATTTTTCACAGTCCCCCCTAATATTATCTATGATTATACTCTACAATTTTTATTATGCAAATCCATTTCTGAAATGCTTTTAATACGAAATTTCATTTTATCAACAATATGAAATGGTGGCTCAAGATACGCAGAAGAAAGAATACACATAGCCTGACACAGTTTTCTCACAAAAGGAAAAAAATTAGGTTCAATTTATCGAATTCTGGCATGTGTAATCATTATTGAAAGTTTTTAGGAATCTGCTCAAACCAGGTTGTCTTATGGTTAAAATGAATATGTCTCAGGTTAAAATGAATTGTTTCAGTGACAAAAGAACCATGCCAACCCTGCAAAAATTAATAACCTTTTTCTAATGCCTGTTCTATAGCAAAGGAAAGAGTGAAAGCAGAGTCTATTTCAGTATGCTCACATTTTCTGCCTCTTCATCTTACCCCTAAAAGAATTTCAGAGTGATAAAAGTACAAGATACTCGTCAGTGGTATTGACAGCCCTCTCTACTGGGAATGTTCTAGAAACTTGTTAATCAAACCCATCATAGGTATAGAACAAGCTGAAACTTCACAGTAATTACCTGCTGCAACAATACATTTGCAGATAAATATTTGCCAGTCATGAGTAGTAATATCTTTACTCAACAAAACATACATTTGAAATACCTAGAATGTTCTTAAACTTTTCACTGGTAATTAAATGCATTTCCATTATAGCTGTCTTTCCCTTTTCTCCTGGTGTTTCACTTACCTGTTACATCTCTTGTTTAATTAAGCTACATTCTTAGGAAATGAAATTATCTCGTGCAAGATTATGGATTTCTTTTTTCAAAAACAATTATTTTACAACATCCTGTTTTACTTAATACCTTCAATTTCCAGAGCACACAGGAGTCAGGACATTTACAGCAGAAGGCAGCAAGTTATTGAAACACTCTGAGTTTGGTCTCACGTCACCAATGCTATATCATTGCAATTTTAATATTATTTTCGACTGCAGAGCCCCAAAAGCTATATAAATAAGTATAAATCAATATTATAAAGAACAATTCCAGAAATTTTCTCGTTTCTTAGTATACCAGGAAAGAATGCAGGAAGACTGCTTCCCAGAGTGATATTCATTGCCATTGAGGAACGACACTATGATTTAGCAAATAATTCCATTGTTATTTAATCCCAGGCAGTGTTTCTAATGCTTTCTAATTTCCCAGTGAGCCCACCCCCATCCTCCTCTGCCCTCTAATAAAGAAACACCCAAGAAGTCAGGTTTAGTTACAGCTCAGCAGCCTGCTTTATCTGGGACTGAATCATGCTTTGACATGCCCAGTTCCTATTATTTCCTTAAACTTCTCACACAGGGAATAAAGCTGAACTTGTCCTGAGTAGAAAAGCAGAGTTGAAATCGTGAAAATTTGCAAAATCATGGGGGACATTAGAGTGAGAAGAGGACAGCAGAGCAGAAGGTTGCAGTGCCAGAGGTCACCTCAGCAGCACTGGCAGGCAGAGGTGCAGCCCTGGGTGTGTGCAGGTGGCCTTGGTGCCTTTGTCCCCAGCAGGTTTAGTGCATTTACGTGTTTTAGGTGGGGACAAGGTGCATAAAGCACCAAGTTCTAAGAGGAGCTGTGTGACAAGCACAGGAGCTGCTCCCCCAGGAGCTGATGGGTGCCTGCAGCTGCCATGGCCCACAGGACAGGGAGAGTGCACATGGTGCATGGCTGGAACATTTGAGGAGTGGTTATAAAGCATTTAGGGAATTGTAGGTCTTGGTTAACATTTTGTGCAGGCTACTGTAGCTATCAGAAATGACTGGCTCACTGGCAGTTAATAATATGCAATTAATAAATCATGAAGCTGCTCCAAACCTTCTTGTAAGCCACGAGTTAAGCGTTTTTCCCTGTGACAGCATAGCTCTGATTTTCATTTTATACAAAGCTTTGCTCTCTGTGCACGCCCAGGAAAGACAGATGGCACAGCAGAGTGTAAATGAGAGACACCTCTACTGCATCTCCATAGTACAGGTATTGATCCTGGCTTGTAACTTGTGCAGGTGGAGCTCTGTGCTGTCTCTGAACACACCAGCACATTCCAGCTGTGTGCTGCTGAGGTTCTGTGAGCAAAGGAATGAGCAGAGAGCAGTTCTGCAAGGAACCACTGTCTTTCACCAAGTTTTTCAAGTGCTCCTCAGAGCATTAGGCTCTAAGCAAAGCAGGTCTCAACAGGATTTATAGTTATGGTAAATACATTACTAACTTTAGAGGACAAAATAGAGATCTGAGCTCACCTACAGTGAGGAAGTAAGAGAGAGATTTATTTCTTTAAAACAGTCTACCAAAAAAACCCTTTACACTGATATAAACTGTTAGTGTGTGAAGTTATGGAGATTCATAAAAGGTGGCACTTGGAATATTCTGACAAAATCAGCTGGCACCACAATTGTGGTCTCTTGTTCATCACTGGTGCTTCTCAGTGAAGATTTTACATTTAACTGGCAGGAATCTTGATAGCTAACAAAAAAATAACAGAGTTGAGGTGAAATCTTCTTGATGTAAATAATATAGGTGAGTCATATTCATCCTTTAGATCTTGGAATATACCCACCTACCCAACAACTCCCATTCTTCCTACCTCTGTTAATGTCCCTCTCTTTACTATGCAGAAGAGGGTTTTTTTCCTTCAAACTTAATGGTATTTTGAATAAAAAACTATAAATATACAATGGTCTTAATTACAGTTTCACAAAACTTTGGAAACAGGATAGGTTCAAGAGGAATTAAATAATAAGTAAATTTAATTTCACTAAATAAATTATATCCAATATTTTTTGCAACTTAATGTAGGCGTCACTAAATTTGAAATTGCAAAATATTTTATACCTAGTGTTTTATCAGTTCATGTGTAGTAACTTGCATGTGATTTCTTTTTATTTTTTTTAACTTTTTTCCCTAAAGTTATTAAAGTGTTCCATTAAGTCTGGACAGGTTTTGATTACTTTCTAGAGAGGAATAAGTAACTTATGGAAGACAGTGGCTACAAATTTCATCTGAAAGAATCATGTATAGATAAAAGCTCATACAAGATACAAACGTTTAAATTTTAGGGGGACTCAAACATGAAATGAACTTGGAATAGAGAGCAGCTGCACAGCTTTTGGTAGTTGTCTTTTCCATTATACCACAAGAACTTTCTCAATGACACCCCTATCACCAACATCACCTCCCTGTAAACACAAATCTCTTGGCATGGAATCTGAATATACAACAAACCAATGGAGACAAAACAGATCTCAAACTAAACATTTGCTTTAGGATATCACAAGTCCCTCAAGGACCCTATAGACTGATACTGGTTTTAATTAGGTGTCACTTTAGAAGTTCCTCCAAGTTTGGATATTATAACCAGACTAGTACTCTGATGAGTGACTTTCTAACTAGAAGGAAATTAAATTACTGTCATATTTGAAGATACATAAAGATTGAGACAAAGGTTAATGCAGTGGAATAACCATAACAAAAAGCCTTTACTAGATGGCAAATCAGGCACTAGTAGAAAACTGTAATCTTTGTTTTTGACTAAATATAGAGTTTTATACAGAATAAAAGAAATAGTTCATGTTCTTTAGGGACAGGAGAGGGGAAGAAATAATGCCAAAGAGAGCCCTGGGTATCCTGAGCCCAAGCTGACAGTGACAGTGCAGTAGAAGGTGTTAAGCAGAAGTTTTGCTGCACACTGAAGAGACAGAACATCTACTCTGTGTCCTTATTTGCCATGACAAAATTGCTATTGGAATAGTGGCCAAGGTCTGCAGAGAAAAAAAGGGTTGCAGAAACTGGGAGGGTTCTACTGCAAATGTCACTGAAGGTCTGGAAAACCTGCAAGACTGAAGCACTTGGGTCTATTTATTTTACTCGAGAAAGATGAGAGACTAACCTAATAGTAACAATAATAATGTATAAATAACAATATGGAGAATAAAAGGATGAAGAATTCTACTTCCAGACATTCTTACTTTATGCTATTTAAACTTAACATAAAACATTTTGGTTTTCTCCTTTTTTATAGGAAAAGGGGGACATCAATACTGCAGTTCATCCCTTGACCCTTTGCCATAACTTCTCTGATCCTGTCAGTAACCATACAGATATTACTGCAGTTTGTCTTTATCATGGGAATTTCAATTGCTCTCCCACAGCAAGTGCAAGCAAAACAGTGTATTTTTTAATAATGTGCTTATTTCTATAAGCCAAATTGAACTTAATTATATTCAGTGTTAACACTCATTACATTCAGATGAGTTCTTCATTTACATATTTATGTATAAACACTTCTATTACATATTGCTGCCTGATTTCGAGCATGAATAGGTTTTATTTAGGTTTAGGGAGATTGTGATTGTGCTGAGCACAAGGAAAAACAGCCATCATGGAAGCATGGGCTAAGATGACTTGGAAAAGTGAACACATGGCATAAGTTATTGACCACTTTGTTCACACCAGTTTTGCTCATGATAATTAGGATGAGCTCAAAGTGGTCTCAGTAGTAAGCAGACTCATTGAAGTACCAGTGAACTACTGGAGTTTCAAACACCTTTTGTGTTACATAGGAAAACTTTTGGTCAAACAATGAAAAACCAAAACTGAATCCCCTTTCTCCCCAAAAAATTCCCAACAAACAGATCGCCCCACCCCAAAATGCTGATGACAGAAGAATTTTATCATAAATATAATTGAATTGTTTAAACTGCTTTTTAAAAGCTGATAAATAGCTCTGAGAGTTTTTGATACTCTTTTTTGGATATATTCTTTACAATTAAGAAGTACACCAACAAATAAAACAAAGAAAATGTTTCATTATTAATTTTAACAGAAATTTATCAGAATATATAAGAAAGAAGCATCATAAAAATAACATCACTGTAACTTACCTGAGAACTAAGTATTACAGCACTTGCTTCTGCCAAACAAGGTCTCCTTGGCCAGATTGCCTTATTACAAAGTGTCCAAGCAGAGCTGTGGGGAAAAAGGTTCCATTCAGCACGACTTCAAAATAATTGCTTAATACTCAGATAACGATTATTAAATATGTTTAACTATCCTAAAAACAAGAAGCAATAAAAAACAAGGAGGAAAACACATTGGACCAATATTTCACCTCCAGTTAATTGAAATTTTATCTTTTCTCTACACTGACTAACACTTCTAGAGATAAGAGCTGATATTATTAAATGCTATTGTTAAATTAACACAACCCAAACCTCTCCCTTCTTTCAGTTCTCAGCCTGAGGGTGCAGGCACCAGGAAATGTCTCAGAGCACTGAGAAACCTCTTATTATTGAGGTTGTACAATTTTTTGACCATGATAGCACCTTGACTCCTTTCCCTTTTTGTTGTGACAGATAAGCCTAAAATATTTCAGAGTTTGAAATGGAAGATAAGCAGTAAGCAGCAAAATGTTTGATGATTATTCAAAGCTTATCTGAATTGCCCATACTTCCTGAGACCAGTGTGTGTCATGGATCTACAGTCCTGCCAAATTCCAGACAGTTCAGAAGTACCTGGAAAATTGTTTTTAATCTCTGTATGTTGGCACTTTTATCTTTGCAGACTTCAGGTAAGGCCTGCAAATGCAAAGCTGGGCACAAGTTTCAAAAAAACCCAAATGCTTAGTCTAAGTCTGTACCTTAAACAGTTTGATTTTTGAGAACTATTAAGATTTTTATTTGGGACCCCTCAACTACCATGCTATCCTCAATCACAGGTCTGCCATATGACTGGCCAGATGATAAATGTTATTAGTCACATCACTTCCCAGCATCTTCTTTGTGTCTTCTCATCTTATTTTTCTATGGTTTAAAAGATTTCTTTAAGGTAGCAGCAAATTATATATTCCCAAAAAATCAAGCTCTGTCATGGGAAAAATGGCACCCAAAAAAAAGAAGTTGCTCTCAATACTCAGGAAGTAAAAAACCCCAAACCATTATAAGTTTCCTCAGAATAATTCATTCTAGTTTTATCCTTTGGGTTACAGACAGACTGGAAAACATTTTCAAGGTAGGAGAGTTAAACACTCCAAGCAATTCTGCATTTTCAGCTGTGGTCCTGACTAAAAGCAGAATGAAATTCTTAATTTATAATTTCAACCACTGGAGGCACCCACCCTCACCCCAGCCCCACGTCTCCTGGAGGAAATGACTGTTCTGTCACAAAACCAAGGGAATCCATGCTCGCCCACCTGCACAAGGCATCCTGAAATCTGAATCGAGAAAGGAAGGAAATGGATTTGCCCATGGCATTTGTGTTGCACTTGCAACACTTGTCAGCATTTAGAGCACATGCTGAATGTCCAGGAGTCATGTTTAGAGGTTTTTCAAGGCACATGATTATTTCTTTCTCTTTACATAAAACTTTCTCTCATTTGGACACTGTCCAGCACACCCTGTTAATGTGCATATCTCAGGAATTTAAATGTATTCTAAGGCAGAGTCTATATTGCCACATTTAAAAAGTCAAGCAGTTAATCTTCTAGTCACAGAGTAAAATCCTTTGAATTTGGGAAAATATTCAAGGCACAGTCTTCAACTGTACAAATACCATTTTGGCTTTAATCGCTGCACTAGGATCTAAGGATGTCCTGGAACTCAGAAGGACAGAAGCCAGTGCATAGAACTTTACATATTTTCTCTTCATTTGTCCACCCTTGATTTTCCCAAGATCAAGAAATTACATCTAAAACTTTTGCATTATATACTTGCATAATTTATTTACCAACATGGTTAGCAGAAATCAACTGTCCTCCACTTACACATTTGAAGCACTTTGTAATTACTCAGGACTGGATTACCCAATGAAATATATCCATGTGACAATA
>VZTT01052586.1:39055-55387 GCA_013400855.1 Buphagus erythrorhynchus
TTGTCTCTGGGTTTTTTTAACAATGTAATCATTTAGAGATATATTTGTAAGTAATATACCTTCTGTGTACTGCCAGGGTTCCCAAAATTCTCCATGGGTTTTNACAATAGAGGAAAATTAAGTCTTCACTCGGCTCAGTTATATTTTCATAAATATGTAATCACAGTATAAGGCAGCATCTTTATACAGGAGCTCTCATGATCTTTAAACAGACTCTGTTGGCTCCAAGCTCTTGTCTCCAGAGCAGCAGGTTTGTGCAGGGAGGGATGAGTTCAGTCCCTTTGAGACAGCTCCTGTTTTAGGAGAGCAAAGCCACTTCTGCCAGAACCTGAAATCACACACTGGCATCACCTGGGTGACCAAGGCATTCTGGCTGAGATTTTTATTGGGAAGCACTCTCCCTGTAACATTTTAAAGCACTGAGCAGATTCCCAAAACTTACTAAATAAGTAATGAAAAAAAATGTGCTCAGATATTCAAGAATATTTGAGAAATATTTTCTTTTGTCTNAATGTTTTGTCTTGTCTCATACAATTGCATCCTGAGCAATGTAATGGCAAACTATACGTGTCAATATTCTTAAAATTAATAAAAAGACTAACTTCTGCCCAACTACAAAAATAAAATAGGTGCCAAGGCAGTGAGACAGATGCATCTTTCCAGTTGCTTTCCTCTTTGTCTCTGGGTTTTTTTAACAATGTAATCATTTAGAGATATATTTGTAAGTAATATACCTTCTGTGTACTGCCAGGGTTCCCAAAATTCTCCATGGGTTTTAGAAGCATCAGCTCTGCCCACTTTCATTTCCTGGAGTATGTACAGAGCCTTACAACAGTTCTGAAACTCTGAACTGCATTGCCACAGAGAAGTAAAAAGGAACANACTGCATTGCCATAGAGAAGTAAAAAGGAACAAAGATGCATGTCTTGAACTGCATTTTGTGGTGCTTTCCAAAAGTCAATAGCAGAAGTGAAACATATCTAGAGTGTACTAATAAGCCATATCTAGTAAACATTATAAAACACCCAAATGCCCAAGGATCAGTGTCTAAGTAAGAAACTAGCAATTTTTTCCTCTAACTCCAGATGGAGTAGAACCAAAATTAAACATTTTTCTACTGCTGGGATGAAAAGGGCAACTCTTTAACCTCCATAATATCTGCAATTGTGAAGTCATTAAGGGTGCCCAAGAAAACAAGGAACTAACTATATTGATAAATCTGCTGAGTGCTTTGTGAAGGAAATATCTAATGCTGTGCACCTATCACAAGAAAGAACACAACATAAAAATGATTCAGTGCAACTCTGCCAGTGACTTTACAGACGTGTCATGCTACAACAGCATCAATCCAGGCAATATAACTTGTCTTACCCCTTCTAGAATACTTGAAAGAAACATTTCCTTACTTGTTTCTAAAGTTAAAAGACATTTGATGAAAGCATCTTTGATTTTTTATTAGAGTATAACAGCCAACACTGGACCACTCTGCAGCTGTACTGCACAAAGACAAGCTCTGTCCAAAGCACCTCACAACAAACAAACAAACAAAAAAAAAAAAAAGAAAAACAAAACAAAACAAAAAAATCAAAATAAAAAATCACAGCCAACACATTGTACCCTTTTTACAGATGAGGGCCTGGGGCCCAAACACAGCAAGACCCTTAGAAATACAACTTTCATCAAAGACCTCAACTGAATACAAACCTCTTTAGGTCATTAACCATATTGCCACTGCTCCAGTCTCACTTTTAATGCCAGCTGTGGGGCTTTTATTTGTTTATTTACTTCTAAAGCAAAACAAATGAAAAAAGGCTATAAAATACATTGCTATTCTACAAATAAAAAAATATCAAACTCAACTTTGTTAATAATATTGATTTAGGAAGAAAGCATTCAGTACACAATACCTTGTTGCAATTCATAATTGCCAGTACAAATCTGGTTTCTACATCTTCACTGCAATAAAACATTCATTGCCATTAAGAACATAACTTCCATATAAGATATAAAATCATCAGTTCTAATAACTTTCTAGCTGCCTAGGAAATAGAGGCTGTTAATATTCATATTGAATTATAAGCTTTTCATATAGCCTAAAAAATTACTGTAATGAATGTTTCAATAGGTGTGTGATATTGGTTTTCAGTGGTATTAAATTATTCAAATTGATTGTAGCCAATATGACCTTAATTTATTATATTGCATTATTACAGTGTAATTGCTTTCCCCATATTTGGGATACACCTTGATTGCTGATTAAGTCCTGTGAGTTCCCCACAGCACATGGCAGCAAATGCAGGTGTCACTGCAGTCTTCCACAAGTGCAGATGTCTGGCACTGGGGGATGAAGGGTAAAGACCAAATAACATCTTATTTCTAGGGCTTAGGACAGCACAGAGGTGTTTCTCCTTCCCCTCTTGCCCCTTTTCCACTCTAGGACCTGAGTTTAGGTCCAGGTACAACTTTTCTTTGCTTGGGATTATGGCAACATGCTGGACAATATTTCACAGTTGCATAAGCCAGAAGGACCACAGCTGACCTTCAGGTGTCAGTACTTGATAAAAACCTCCCATCCTCTCATTTGTTAGAAATCTGATAACATGACTTACTCTGATCTGAATTGAAATGAAATTATTTAGGGCTTGGATAATCAGACTCATCCCAGTGGTGTGTTTGAACTTCATCTTATAGCAGTGTCATGTCACAGAATTATGACAAAACTCTCCTCTTTCCAGTGCTATCTCCTCTGCTGGTGGAAAAGCAGAATTGAATAGACTTATACAGCTTGCACTAGGTAACTTATTATATTTTCTTACATAAATATATTAGATATATACAGATATTATATTTTTATGCAAACAAACACTATTCTGATCCTCCTAAGTTTGCTTTAATAAATAGAATCACTGATAGTTATGTGAACAAAATATTAGCCTTTTGCTGCATTACACATTTTCTGAAACATCCCTTAAAAACAAACTAACACCCTTGTGGCTATATTTTGGAGCTACAAAATCTGAGTCAGACAGCAAACTCTCATTTTTCATTAAAGCAACAGAGCTGTTCTCTTTCATTTTTCCTGAGAACTTGATCATTATCTTGTCATGGTGATATAAATGCCTTTTCCTACATCCCTTGTCCTCTGTCAGTTTACTTTTATTTAACAAGTTTTCTACCAACTACTGCTTACAATGGAAACCCTGATAATCACAAAAACAGGGAATATATTCTGAAAAACAAACAAATGAACGTCACCACTCTCCCCTCAAAAAACCCCAAACAAACAAAAAAAACCCCAAAAACTGAAACACCACATACCCAAAAGCCACCCAGGTAGTAAATACATTGGTATTTTACCATCATTTATCCCTTGCCAAATTGTATAACTTAAAGCTGAGGCCATTCTTCCCCAGGACCCCACAATGTGTTTATCTCTGCTTACCCTATTTATGCACACAGCCTGCAGCTGCAAGTCACAGACCTCAATAAAACCCACCTTGATTCTATGGAGGACAACATTAATTGCTATTTCTTACAAAAATACTCCTTTCTTGATCTTTAATTGTGATTTTACTATCTAAAGTTAAAAACCATGTGTGGAAATCAGAAGCTGAAAGAAGTTTCAGACTTTGTTTCCCTGAAGATGGGCTTGCTTTGTCATTTATGAGTTCTAATACTGTCAGTCCTTTTAATTGAAAGGTTTTGCCAAAGAACCTCCAGTTCCTGTGCATAATTTTATAAATGTCCTTTATTAGTTCCTAAATTCCCTTTCCACTGTGGGTCTGCTTTAGGGACTCTGTTAATTATCTAATTTACCTCAAATTCTGACCCTTGGGTTAGTGGCAGGAAACCAATTGCCCTTTACCTCTTTTTCTATTAACTACATACTTGGAACTGAAAGAATCAAAATCAACATGAAATGAAATTACACAAAGGTCAGCTGTGGGGATGGCTTTTTTCTTCCCATGGTGTTTGTTCCATGTGAACTTTGGTTAAACCACAAGGTGGATCTGAAGGCACTGGTGGACTTTGCCAGTGTTTACAGGCACAGAGGATTCCATGTCCATATATTCTTGATACTGTGGACTTCAACAATGTTGAAAGCAGCAGTATCTATCCAAAACACAATGGGGTTTTTTCATGTTGTTTTCAACCATTAATTTACGGAATAATTTCATGATAATTTATCAGAGATTAACCATCTTTCTATTTTTTGAAAAAAAAAAAACCTGATAAAACACTCCTAAATCAAAACCAATATCCCATGAGCCCAGCAATGAACATGACTAGTTATTTCTTAAAGCAAATAGTTTACAAATAAAGAAGAAAATATATTTGTAAAATTAATCTTCAGAGGGAGGTGAGTACTTCTGAGCAAATTGAGGAGGCTCACATACAAGATTTGCAAATAGAAAATGCTATAAAGCATCTGACAAGTTATAAATTAATGACATTTACAGTCTCAGTGAATGCACATGATTCAAATTTAGTGTTATCCTATTGAAAAAAAAAAAGAAAAAAGGAAAGGATCCTGATGTTGTTTTTCACATAGAAGGCAGCGTTTGAAAGCTAACTGAAAGCCTTTACAATACACTGAAACAGTTTCTTCTGCACCTCAGATGAGCCCTCTGGGGAAGAAATGAAGGGTAGATAAGGTTTACAAAGGATAGTTATGATTAAAAATCAATCTTCAAGAGGAAATTAAAACAACAACAAAAAGCGTGCATTTACATCTATTTTGGCACAGGTTCATATGAAATGCTGTAAACTGCACTGCCAGAAATTAAATGAATAATGGTAAGAGATTTCAAAGCAGAATAGTTTAAAGAACCTGGTTAAGAAATATCATTGAGGAGCCTCCTGTGATGAACACCTGCCAGAGACTCTGACAGAGTTCTTCTGAACACTTGAGTTTGGAAACATTGCCCTTGTGCTGATTAACAAACTTTGGTCTGGGGGGCAGGTGTGAAATTGTTACCAGTTGAGATTTCCCACTGGGTTTTGTCGAACAAATAACAAAAACTTCCAGAGAATCCGAGTGAATTCAGTTTACAAAGCTCCAGTCTTACCTGTGATATGTAAGAAGGGACAGAGGATGGCCACATAAACATGGGGCAGTTTTATTTTGCCATTTTCTCTTTGTTTCATACAAAAAGGTGAGGCTCACAGGACATATGTAGCTGTGCCAAAACTATTGGCTGGGAGTATTGCCCTTTGATTCCCCTCTTGAGCACACAGACCTCTTTAGGACTGTGCATATTTACATTTCAAGGCTTCTAATATCTTGAGGGTACAATTAATGGCCAGGCACAAAACAGACCGAGTTTAAAGGAGCCACACTGCAGGAAGGCAGCATTGCTGGGGAAAGAGGAGACAATACAAATGTGTATCAGCAACAGCCTGTGTTCTTTTGCAGCCAGAAGAGAAATGCAAGCTTATCTCAATGGCAGGTACTTAAGACAGTTTTCTTCTAAGAGTGGCTCTTCTATTTTTAGAATTCCAAGGATTTGAGGAGAAAGGATTGGGTGCATTTATTTTATGGGAAAGGCACATGACATGGTAGGATATAAATGCTTGTCCTTCCTACACTACAATGCCTGTTTTCTGAGTAGATGTGACTACAGAAAACTTGAACTAGACAGATATTGCTTGAGTTCTCAGTACCATCTATAAAATCAACACTAATAGCCTTTAATTGCCTCTTTTCTCATATGAAGCCACCTGACAAACTGAACAGATGTGGAACAAGGGAATTAAGGTTTGAATTTCTGCCTTGAGCCATATGGGTCCTTCATGAGTTGGTCACTTAAACTTATGTATCCAAAATTACCTAAGGGATTGCAAAGTAAATAAACTGCTGCAGTTACCTACCTGTAGAAAGTTTCTTCCACTTCTCTGGATCAGAATGGTGACTGTGCAAGTTCTCTAGCATTTCTGAGCTTTCTGTAAAGAGCTGCAAAATGTTGGATTCCCTTTAAGGAAGGAGCATCAGCAGCAGCTCCATGAAGGAGGATGAGCAGGAGCGGAAGGTGAGCTCAGCCCAGCTGTGCTCTCACAGCTGGCACCACCCCAGAGAGCCTGAGCAGGGAGAACAGCCATGGGATGGACACAAGAGACAGCCTGGCACACCTGTGGCACAGGCCAGGGGGGCAGCCAAGCTCAAATGGAGAGGAACCCAGGGAAAGGGGATGCAGGGCAGGCTGCTCAGGGCATTTAAAGCCTACAGCTGCCCTTGGGGCTCTGACAATACCCAGGTGCACAAGTTTCAGAAGCAGGATGAATTGAATGGTTGCAATCTAGTCCAATTTGCTCTTTAGCACCACAAAAGAAAGCTGGCCCAGTTGCCAGGCTGTCCAGGAGACAGGCAGTAATGAGATGACAAGAGCTTGGCTGGGGAGGAGGGAGCTCTGCTGGCAGGGCTGTGGGGAAGGGCTCATGGAGCACCTGCTCCCAGCATGATTATAGCCAGCAGCTTTCCTCCTGAAAGCAATGCAACAATCACATGCTATATTTCCAAGGCATGATGTTTCTTTTGAATATTTAAAAGCAGCAGAAAGAAACCATCAGAAAATCAAGAAAATGAAACATAGGTACCAAGATGCAGCTATGACTTTATATGCTGAAGATGCAAATTTGCTGTGTGGATATGATAAAACAGTTTGCTGGGTTTTAAGAAATAGCTTCCTTCTGACTGCATACAAGAGCATTTTGATAAGACTGTGCTGTCAGAGAATATATTCAAGAATATTCAGGTATTGTAGGTTTGGTGCAGGCAAATAAGGATAAAGAAATGTCCATGCATACATGTAACCCTCATTGCTACATGCTAATCCAACAAGATGTTGTGTAAATCATGCTTTTACCTGTACTACCATTACCACAAAGAAAAAATACATGGAAAACACTTCATGTCTCTCCAATTCTATCTCTGCCTACCGGTATCTACTACAGATCTTGTGAAGTAAAAGTATTATGTTTTATGGAAAAATTAAATTATTTTTCAATGTGAAAGACAGAAGCAAATGGAATTTTAAAGCCCTTTTTGCTGAAATAATATCTCTAATTGTTTGTCCCCATTAAAATGTATCACTGACAAACTCAAGAACAGTTTTTATAAGCTATTCACATTATATTATCTGTCCTTTCCAATACTCACAAAGAATTGTCACAAGCTCAACTTTTGGGTACACGACAGAGGCAGAGTAATATTACCATTAATTACTGTAATTAATGCAAATTATGCAAAACCAGTAAAACTCACTTACCAAAGAAATAATAACCCTTAAACTGAAAATATAACAGCAAATGCAGAATTTCAACTCATAATGGCTTAATTGTGACACAAAGAATGCTGAGCAGTGTTTAGATTTTGTTTCCACGTGCTAAAGCAGCTAATAATAAGCAGCATAGATTTATAGATGGCTAATATATGAACATAATATAAGAAGTGGTATTCTATGAAGCTGCTCATAGACCATTTGTTTTATAGGATGTGGTATTATTGTTTAAACCAGCTATTTTAAAAAGCAGTGGACAGTGTATTTCTCACAGAGGAAAATAGCCTGGTTTAATCCCTGTTTGAATGGAAAAACTCCATTCTCCCATGTTTTAAATCAATAAAGTAAGCTATTCTTACAAAATTACTAGAGTTTCATAAAGCCCTAACTTCACACACAACATGCCCAACGTGTCAGTAGTGTTGAGGGGTTTTGGTGGGTGCTTACAATTCTAATCTAGATTCATTACAACCTCTAGTCTCTGGTGTCAGAAATCTTAGGTGATTATATTGTGCCAAATGTGTGAGGAAAAAGGCATTTCTTTGGAGAGGGCACCATTTAAATTCCCTTTGCAATCTTATTTTCCCATGTAATGTGCCATGAACAGCCTGGTCCAAGGAAGGTGTCCCTGTCCATTGGTATCAGATGGTCTTTGAGATTCCTTCCAAACCAAGCCATTCTATGATCCTTTTACAATACAGGTGCTTTTCCCTGTAATTCAGGAGATAATGGCTTATATCAGTTGAAAATACAATATTCTGTTTAACTGAGGGCAAACACTCTTGTCTTCAAGGGTGTGTTAAATGGTGATCACATATTGTAAAATACCAGATATCCTGAAAAATCTGAGAGCTGTGAATATTACAAAATTCTGTGGAGTATCAGCAGAGGCCAGGTAGGAGAATGCTGCTGGTAAAAGGCAGCTACTCTCTAATGAGTATAAATATTTAGGCAATGTATATTTTAAAGTAAAATATGGTGCACATAGGTATATGCCTAAATAGGAATTACAGGTGAAAAAAATCCCTATCAGATATGTGCCTATTGAGGATCAGGTTCCCTACCAGATCTAGGTAATATAGGGATGGTATTGACTGTAGACCCAGCTTGGAGGTATGGTTTGTCAGTTGCTGCCTGGAAGGAAAGTCCATCAACTTTAAAATTTATTTTTATGTTTTAACAAAAAACATGGGAAAAATTAAAGGCTTGATTCTGTGCCTTCTCTGAAGGCTGGATTGCCCCTTCTTTTCCCTTATATTGAGTTTAAAACACCTTATATCAAGCTCTGTAGGTACAGTTTCATGACACTTGGAAATCAGTTGGATCATTCATTTTCCTAAGTCCAAGAATGCCTATAAAGTGTTCACACGATCATTGTCCAAGCCTTCTATTGAATATTTCATGTCATATTGCTTATTCTAACTGACTCTAAGTGTGATCACAATGCTGAATTTCTTTTGTTGAATAGGAGCTCAGGAATGTTCACTTTATAATATGAACATTTTTTGTAAACAGCCTGTTTAAAAGATTTTTTTAAGACTATTTCTTGGTTCTTTTATTTGGTTGGTTGGATTTTTTTTTCATTGATAAGAAAAGTTTAAAGGCATGAGAAAAAACTTTCAATGGGCTCATTTGAGAAAATGAAGCAAAAAGGCAGCCTTGGCATACTGAGCCCAGACATTGCCAGTGTAGTAAGCAAAAGTGAAACCAGAGTAAATGCCAAATGAACAGGTGGGATAAAGCTAAAATAAAATGTTTGTTGGTCTGTAATGACAGGTATTACTCCTTGCACCTAACCTGTAAAATTGCTTCCATTTATCCTTACTCTTTGCAGTATTCAATTTCCTTATTTTATGTTACCACATGTTTGAGTTTTGCCTTTCTAGAAAGGTACACAAGTTTCTGTAGCTTGAGCTGTAATTGCAGAAGAAAAATGGGGCGAGCAGTCACACTCATGCCAACACCCCTTTAGCCAGCACAAAAGGAATATATACCCTGTACAACCTATAAGCAAAACCCAGCAGCCCAAGCCACCAGGCTGGAGCTGGACTTTTAGCACTTTTCTACTGCTTTGCAGCAAGCTGCCTGCCTGCACTTTAACACACTCGTGCCAATGACACTGCACTCCCATTCCTGGCCAGTGGAAACACCCAAAACTCCACTCACCCACCCTTGTGTGCTCCCACATGACAGTAACAATGACTTAAACTCCCAAAATCCTAAGGTTGTCTTAGAAATCACTAATACATGCATACTTTCTGAAATGATGTGATGCAAAGAACACAGAGTCTTATAGGTTGGCTTTAAAAATGCACTGTTAGGAGTTTTTGTATACTAATATTACTCCAGTGTTAGCAGTTCTTGGACACTGTGTGGTTGTTATGGCAGGAACATGCTTTTGGAACAGAAAAGTCAGGCAGGAAAACACTGTCAATAGAGAGAGGTCTGGCCCTGTGCCACTGTGCTGATGTCCCCTGGCAGGGGCAGTGGCACCTGCAGGGCTCTGCCTTGCCCAGCCTCACACACAGCTGGCCTGGAGCTGAGGAGCCAGCACAGCCAGTGCAGCACTTACAGCTCCTACAGTACAGCCCTCCTGCAATATCTGTTGGTATAATTCCTATTGCAGCTCTTCTTACCCTGCTGAGAGCTCTAAAACTCCACTTGATAATATTTTTAGGGCCCTGTTACAAATCCAGAGCAAGTAAATAACAAATAAATAACTGAAAGTAAGGGCCACCCAACAGCAGTTTCCTCCTGATGCAGAACATCACTCCTGAGATAATGTCCATATCACACAAAAATATTTCTTTCCTTGAAATGGAAAATGGGAATTTTAGCAGCAGTAACATGACTGCATAAGCTCAAAGACTGCACTGCCTCCCACTAAAAGATGGTACTTGCATGCTCAGAACCCCCACCCAGCAAAACAACATTCAGATGGTTTAGATCAACAAGCATTTCAGTTTTTTCAAAATGACAGAGATATTCTGCAATGAAGATTGACAATCAAACAAGTGGTTCATATCTGGAAGAACGGATATACTTTATTTTCAGTTTCAGCAATCCCTATTTCATCATTTCAGAAAATTAAATAAAGTCATTTTCATCATAACCACAGAATTTCAGTCTCATCTATTCTATGCTTTAAAAGACAATATAAAACTCAATGTTCTGCACCTGGTTTTTATCTGTTAATAAAGTTCTATCTTGTTTTTCTTCTCTAATTCTGATAAAAATATGATTTTAACAAAAATCCAAATTTAAGAAAAAATAAAAAAAACCCCACAAAATCCCCCCACACTCAAATCCACAAACAAAACAAAATTTCTCCCCAGTTTTATTCAGCATTTTGAGATTTGATAATCCATTACTCCTCACTGCTTTTGGAAAATTATTTATCTCTTCTTTCTCCTTCCCTGGGGAAAAAAAAAGCTTTTCAAGTATAACTAAATTTTCAATTTTGCCTCTTGAGAAAACACAGGAAGGAAACTAATACTTCTGCTGGCTCTTTTAGGAGACAAAAAAATTATAATGGACTTTTTTTTTTGAAGACTGCAGAAAAGTCAAAGGTGAAATTTTACTTTAGCTGAAAGCACTAGAAACTCTGCTATTCACTTCAGAAGCCAAGATTCACCTAAAATGTTTCCAAAACTCACTTTTTCCTACTATGATGGATAGTTTACAAATTGCTTTCCCCGTGCACTGTTCATGGAATTTAAACATTTGGCATTGTCTTTGATGTCAGGAGAGCCAAAGTCCTCAGAGACCTTACTGCAGAGTGACCTGGTTATTAAGACTTACACAAAAATGTTACTCTCCAGAAGAATTACAATGTCCAAAAGATGTATTCCCAGTTCTGCAAATCCAAGTTGATCCTTTGACAATTTTATGCACGCCCATTTTCATTACTAGTTCCTACACTATTTCTTGTATTTCTTCTTTCCTTATCTACTCTTTTCCCCAGTTTTATCATCATTGCTTTAGGCTGTGGTAAACTTTACTGTACCAGTTCCTTAGAACGTTAGAAGTCACAGGAAAATTTCTTTTTTATATGTCTAGGCTTGTTTAGAAGATTCAGTTTGGCAAAAGTTGTTTGCCTTGGTCATAAGAGTTCTTGAATTGATCTGAACTCTTTGGAGCATTGAGAAAAATCAGAGGAATGGTATCTTTTGGGGTTTTTTTCCCCCCTTCCAGCTTTGACTTTATCCAACTGTAAAAGAAAGTACAGCAACATGCTGGTTATATTTTGAAAGTCCTATGGAAATTATTGTATTGATATTATTTTTGCCAACCAGATTTGTTTCCCAAATAATAAAGGTGTGTTTTACCCTGTCAGATCTGTGGTTCATCATCTGGTGAATTATACCTCTAACCTGAAAATATCCAACTGCCTTGATTCACCCTGGGCAGGTCCCAGGCCTGAAGATGTTCATTTCTACAGAGCTCCATGTACAGATTATGCAGAATCAACAACTGGGTAACTTTACTTCCATCATTAAATAGTAACACTTTCGTTAAGATTTTTACTGTAGCTTTCCATATTTTTTCCCTGAAGCTGCTCTAAGTTATCAACAATCACAATAGTTTATTTTGCTATGTTTCCAAAGACAGCACTATTTAATGCAAATCAAGTTATTTTCCTTAACATCTGAGTTTCTGTTTCTAGAAGAGATCGTTGCCAGCATTTCTTTAGTAAAAGTTCAACAATTTGGGAAGGAAGAAATTTTCCTACTTAAGCAAGATCTGATTAATTAATTCCAAACTCTCCCCTTGAAAACAGGGAATTTTGTACTGGTCTGTACATTGCTCTGAGACCTTTGTTTCACTGACAGTAAGTGAAGCCAACACACAAAGATGCTGAGGCTGTGACTCAGAGGAAGCCAACTGCTCTACCCCTCTTTGAGAAGAGCATCTTCCCAACCCTGGACTCTGCTCCCAGCCAGCAAGGAACACTGTCTGGAGCAATGTTACTGCTCTGGTTTCCTTCAGCCCCTGAGAGCTTCTTGAGGTGTCTGTGAGGTTAGAGAAGGTAGGACTGGGCTGGAGAGTGAAAATGAAAGCTTTGTGTAGAAATTTGGGCCCCTGGTTCTATTAATTTCTGATTTATTAACACCACTTCAGTATTGTTAGATTTTGGAGATCCTGTCTGAATTATTTATATCCAGCTTCTTGACATTACACAGATTTTATGGGGATTGTTGGTCAGACACATTTATTCATATTTCCAGAACCAAAACATACTTATTTGACCATTCTTTGCCAAGTCATCTTTACCTAAGTGGATGAGCTTGATTCTATTTTTATTTTCTCTTCAGTTGTCATTCTTCAGCAGTGCAGACAGAGCCCTGATTGAGCCAGCCAATAAAAACATGGAGATACTGTTTGGGACTAGGGCAGAGATTTAATATTTAATCTCTGCCACTGTCCATATTTATTGGCTTAACAAAATGTGATTTCCTTGTCTCTGATTCTATAAATCAGGGTGAATTATAGACTGAATTTGGTGCACTCCAAACTTGCCATTGTTGTAACTAGCTTTTCTCAGAGGACTGAGAGACTGAGCATGGAGAGCCACATCCTTACTAATACAAACGTTTATTTGCACACTTCACCAATTTAACTGCAGGCATAATTTGATCAATGCAGGACAACAAAAATGTTGAGTGGCTGCATTCAAGGAAATGAACATACACAATAACACCAATGCAACCTTTGATGACTGGAGTAGCCTCCATACCAGATCACAACCCTAAAACCTTCTTGGGATATTCCTAACAGCCAACTTTGGTGTGTTTTAATTACCCAGGATATGCACAAGTGTCATGATTACCTGCTAGGCATTCAATCTAACTTCTAAAATAAGATGTTCTTCATCAGAACTAGATCTGCTGAAACGGTAGCAGAAATCATCAGTATTTTCCAATCATTTAATTTTCATTTTACCAAAACGAGGTGCAGTTTGTAATGATTTGGTGTGAGTACAGACTGATGAAGCCAATCTAGCAAAAACATAGTTCAGTTTGGAGAGGCAAGCAAAACAAAAAGCTAAATATCAATACTCCTCTGTTCCTGGAAAAGGAGCTTGGCTTTAGTGTTATCACAGTTAGGAGAAATTGGCTACTTTACAGGTTTTATATCCTGGGAACACCCAGCTGTAAATGCAGTAAAGTTTTCTCATTTTTTCACCAACTGAGGATCTGATTCTCTCTTTGTATGTGTCATGTAAGAGTGTATCTTTAGTATTACTGCTAAAAAGGCCCCAAAAATGCACCAAATCGAGCTGGTAAATGGAGCTGTACCTTTTAGACAAATATGTGGCAGTGGGGAGAAGTGTATAACTATTAATATATGGATATTGATTTTCTATTAGCTAAAACCCATTGCAGTTTTCCTATGCATAAAGTATCAGAGCTGATCCTCATCAATTTGTATCTTCCTTGCTATTGATACAGAAATAAGCAAGAAGCTACAAAGCAGGATATTTAAAACCAAAGACTAAAACAATCTGAGAGCTCACCTGGCAGAAATTGCTGACATCCTCCCTTCTTAAAACAAAAATATTTAATAAAGTCACTATCGGCTTCAAAGAATCTCCAGCCTACATCTACACCACACACAGGTTGTCATAGAAACAAGAAGAGGTTCAGGATCATTTGACATTTTATGAAGACAATTTAAAGCTATTTTATACAGCGAAAAAAAATGAGAAATCTAAGCTACTTTTCCAATTTTACAATTAAAGGAGTCAGTGCCAGAAACTCAAGCAGCTCTTGCTCCTTTATCTCTGAGAGCACAGTGATAACCAAAGGATGAGCAGGATCATTAGCACGTGATGCTGTTCTTGACTCTGATTTAAATTCACCTGTATAATATACATAACACAATAAAAAAGGATGCCTGGTTATATACAGAATTGCATATAAGGATCTGCAGAAATGTGAGACACAAAAGGGAGCAGGAGCCACTCCCTGAGCACTTCATTCTTAGTAGGGAAGCAGAGCCTTAGTATTTATGAAATGACATTGGAATAACACTGTTGAATTATTTTGGCACAAATAAATAGAAAATTATTCATGAAGATAAAAAGACTGACACAGATTTCTAACCTTGGAGGGAGGTTGAATCCTACAGATATTTTAAACCTGATCTTTCAACAAAAAAGTTTAGTCATATTAAAGAGAATCTTTCTCATCTTATTATGAATAAAATTACCTACGTCATAAAAAGTCTCAATATTGTAAGAAGGCATTTTTTGTAACCCATCTGAATGGATGCTCATGAGAGAAGAAATGAAATACCACAGAAAGAGGCAATCTCAGACCCAAATGAAGGATTTTATTTTTTTCTAGTAAAAAGAGAAGCTCTTTTCTATTACTGCATAAGTAGCTGCAGCATCAGTGACAACCTAAAATAATAGTAAATAAATAGCAGAAGTGTAAACCTGGGAAAAAAACACAAGAGATATTCAAGCTAGAAAGTTGATTTAAGGATGAAAAAATTGTTTTATGTTGCTTTAAATATTAAAAATTTTAAAAGGAGGCAGATTAATAGTGCTTAAAAACACATTCTTTTTTGTTCCTTCTCATAGCATCCACACAGTCATAGTGGATCAGAATAATGCCATGCAATATTTACAGCATTACTTTACAATGTACTTTTTCTTAAATGGCACACTATCTACCCTGTTGTTTATAAAATGAAAAATGCCTCTATTACATTCTGCCAACTATTCTTTGTGTGTGCAGTATAAAGGACAGAAATTGTCCCCAGAGCAATTTTAGATTCTCAGCAAATCATTTAAACTCTTTATATTGTATTAAAGGCTATATCTGCAGCATCACCCCTTATTAATTTTAAAATTAACTTGTTTACTAAATTCATATTTACTGCCGGAAATTCATGTCATCTATGTGGAAGAACGAGCTTATTCTCAAATTCTCTTACAGTTGCTATCTCTGCTGGAAGTTGAAAAGACAAGATAATTTCAGGACTGGGACTCGAATGTATCAATTTTTGCTATAAAGCTCCTGAAACTTCCACTGCTTTGTCCTTTGATAGCTCTCTGTTCGCTGCTGTAAATACACAGCTACATCCTGGTGATTTTGGAGGTAGAGTTGCACCGTGTTATTTATTTATCGGATAAGCTAAATCCCCGCAGGCCCGGGGGTGCAGGCCCGGGCCCGGCTGCGTGTCCGAGCCAGGCTGCGCCACCGGCCCGTGCTGCAGCTGCCCACAGGCCCGACTGCCACGGCCCCAGCTTTTTCCCTTTCCTTGTTTTGGGACAGCCTGTGGCACTTTTGGGGACGGGCACACGGCAGAGCACAGCGGGGCCATGTGACACCGGCAGGGTTTAGTGATGATGGGGCTCCCAAATTCCGCGCTTCAGCGTTTGATTGGTCGAGGCCTCAACAGCGCCCAGCTCGCTGGCCAATGGCGTGCCTGCATTCAGGGTTGAATGGGATTGGCTGGGTCCCCTGGTTGGGTTCAAACCCAGCCAATCAGTGCCTGCCACGGGACCCGTTCCCTTCTGTTCTGTAATGCACGGGGCGGGGCCGGCTCGGCATGGCCGGTCCGTGTGCGCAGCTCTATCGCGACATTCGTGTTGGTCACACGGANGCCTGGTTGGGTTCAAATCCAGCCAATCAGTGCCGGCCCCGGGACCTGTTCCCTTCCGTTCTATAATGCACGGGGCGGGGCCGCTTGGCTCGGCGTGGCCGGTCCGTGTGCGCAGCTCTATCGTGACATTCGTGTTGGTCACACGGAAACCTGCGCTGGTCCTGCGGGCACTGCTCTCCTCTGGAGGGCGGAATCTGCATGGGATCTCCCCTGTGCCCTTAATGGGATNGACTCACTAGTGTACTCTGAATTCCCTGCATGTGTTCTTGACATCAGAACCAGAAGGAATCCTTAGGATTTATGGCATGTGTTTACTGTTGATGAAAATTATAACGCTGGATCTTACCTGTAGCTCTGAGCTCCAAGAGCTTTGTTGAGNTGTACTCTGAATTCACCGCATGTGTTCTTGACATCAAAACCAGAAGGAATCCTTAGGATT
>VZTT01052590.1:11193-25933 GCA_013400855.1 Buphagus erythrorhynchus
TGGAAAGGAAAAAAAAAAAGAAAAAGAAAAAAAATTACCATTTTTTTTTAATATGAGTGTTGAATCAGGACATTCTAGCATTTTTTCTTTCCCATTCTGCACTAATAACAATGTCAACATACCTCCCCCAAAAAATCCCCAAGGTGCGTTTCCTCCTTAATTTTTGGACTATGAAGTTTAAGGAAAAGTTTTGCAGTTTGTTTTGGTTTTTCATCAAATGAAACTAACACTGCCTAAAATATATTGTTCCAGTCAGGATGTCAACTTTGTATTAGCTTGCCTTTTCATAGATCCTGTCAGAAAGTCTAAATGGGTGAATATTTCCTGGACATCACATGGAGTGAATGATAGTTATGATATGGCTCTGCTACACTGTATTTTTTGTATTATGAATTTTTGAGGAATGATCATCCTAAATGGAGATCTCTTCATCCTCATGGGAGCTGATGAGACTTCTGAAATTAATAAAGATTTTTTGGATGAGTCACTAGTTCAGACCAGCTTTTTATGGGTCATATGAAAGAGAATGAAAGATAGAATTAATCATCACCCCCTCACTTACCTCCAGCTGTCATTGGCCAGCAGCTAAGAGCCAATTTTATTTCACACTACAGAATCTACAAAATATAAGATACCTTCCAGGTATTCATTTTAATACCTCAGTAAATTATTTGTAGTTTTTAGTCTGTCCATGGAGCTGCAGCATTCTTGTCCTCACAGATTTTCAATGTAATCCAAACCTTTTTACTTCACAACATAAGATTTCTTCCCAGTACAGTAGTCTTATTCAGAACAAAGAGGTTGTTTTCAAGGCCTTCATGCCACCTAAAATTGTTAAATATACTTACAACTTTCCAATCCAGCAGGCATGGGAGTGCTCCTCCTTGTCCTGCCTGTTAAATTTAGTTAGATGTTCTGAAAAGAGGAGCAGATTGTTCACCACTGGCAGGTAAAATCAGGAAATACAAATATTGACTCAAGACCTTTGCAGGACAATTAAACAGCTAATGAAAGGGCTGAAGTTCCTGTAACCACAGAGAGCAGGAAAGAAGGAAGATGTGCCTCAGTTTGGCACTTCTCTGGGTCCTACCTCTGACACTGAAATGCTTTGGCTGTGGAGATATAAAGGAATTCCAGTGAAGCATCACGAGTAACAGGCAAATGCTTTCCGAAGCATCTCTCAACAAACCCAGGCATTTTATTCCCTATTTTTATTCTTCTAGACAGGATGTTAACATTGCTTTACCTTTCCTTTGGACGGTGGCAGCAAAACTGTGGCAAAGTGAATGCCAAACAATGCAGGCAAAGCACAGCTGCTTTCCTGTCTGACTACCAAACTTTCCAAGGGAGGCACGGACAGAAGTCCAGATAGTAAGAGCAGGAGTAGTCTCTCCCAGTATGTCCTCACTGTTTTGCCAAATTAGATGGAATAAGCCAGTTTGGTGCTGAAATCCTAGTAGGTACCATGATTGGGAGCAGGAGAAGCAACTTCCCAGAGTCCCTTCTGGGCTGCTTTGGGGCCAGCACATGCAGAGACTGTGCCTACATGTGCCTGCTATCAGCAGGGAATTGCAAGAGGGAAGAGCCTCTGTCCCACCTGTGGAAACTTTAAGCAGCTTGGCTCACTCTGACCCCAGGTGCCTGGTTAGTCTCTCTCTCATAATATGTCAGCCCTAGCAACTCTGGGTTTTCTAATGGGTACACCGATCTTCAAAAGTCCAGAGACAATAATAATTTACAACCATAGCAGGGCATGGGTTTTCACTCAGCTGAAAATTACTCTGTTTTTTGAACTCTGCTGGCTCAGTTCAGACAGAATCCAGAATCCCAGTAAATAGAGGTGTTTTTTGGTTTGCAGGCAGGAGGCTGAATTTGAAGTCTCGATGTATGTGGGACAAAACCAAAGGGAAATATGCAAGAAGAAGGGTGAAAATGCATTCAAAATGTCACTACATTTCTTCATAAAGATAAAAAGATCAATGATTGTTTATTCTTTTTGTCACACTGGTGAGATATTCAGATACTACAGGCTACACATAAAGCTGAGGAGTATTAGTAGGAACAAGGGAACTTCAAGGCAAATAAATTAATATCCAAAGATTCTGGATTTCTGCTTTTCCTGGGATACCACTCATATGGACATGAGCTTCTGGGGTCTAGGGTTCTGTGCTATGCACTGATTCCCCAAACTAATTCATGCCCATAGTGGAATACCTGTATTTTGGGAGAACTAAAAGAAGATCGAATCAGATGGTGGTCATCTTATATCCAGACTGCAATAACTCTATCGAGACAGGGATGACACTACCTGCCTGAAGAACAGGAGATATAGAACAGCAAATGGACAAGTCTTTGAGAAAGCTGCGTGCTGGGTGGGAGGAGAAGTGATTTAGTTAATCCCATGAGTGGAACTGCCAAAGCTTGCCTTGTTCAGCAAAGGCTAACAGCAGATATGTCTGTCCTGTGTAAATACATTAGGAGGATAAACATCAGGAAGGGAAAAGAGCTGGTTAAGCTAAAGGACAATATTGGCTCAGGAGGAAATGGTTATAAACTAATCATGAATAAATTGAAAGTGGAAGACAGAAGCAATTTTCTCACCATCGTGGTGAGGTTCTGGAGCAGCCTGCTGGTGGGACAAGCAGACATTAACTATTTCTTACAAAATAGAGCTCAGGGAAGAGAATATATGACATGACAGCCTGTGGTAGCAAACACTGGGATTGATGTGTCCCTAAGTGACAAGGTGCAATCACTGGAAAAAGCCTATTATCTCAGATGAGGACTGCCTCACCCACTGCCATTTGATGTGAATGTTAATGTCAGGCTTACCAGAGCTGTCTCCCAGGCTAAAGCCCTCACTCCTTCCCACTGTCATCACTGCATGTGCCAGCTCTGCCTTGCAGACAGTCCAGGGCTGCCCTGGCAGAAGCTGACCTGACCTAGACAGAGACTGAATCCTCGAGGCTATAGAGACTTACTTCTGCCAGAAACTGAATGCTTAATTATTTTTGGGTCAGGGTACCAAGACGATGAATATTTCTGACCTGATGTCACCCTCTGTGCTCTGGGTAGTTGCATGCTTGCCCCATTTGTGCTAACACCCCTTGTCACAAAAAGCACAGCACTTCTGAGAACTGGCAGAAGGTTGAGCTGAATGTGACATAACTCATGAAGTTTTCCAGCTCTCCATGCTGCAGGGAAGCCTTAGTGGGGCAGTGGGACTAGTTCAGTCAAGCAGCAATGCCTTATGTGTTACACTGGCTCACAGCAGGGCTTCTCTCACTTTTCTTGCTTGAGCCTTCTTTTTTTTCAGTTTTGGAATGGATTTAGCCAGATGCTTGCTACAATGCAGGATGAACAACTTATTCAGAAATACCTGTGTGAGGGAGTATTTATTTGATAGGAGAATCCTACTGATAATTTCATACTGTGCATATTTAGAGCAGGGGTTTGTTGCAACTGTTAACCCTAAAAGAGGCAATTTCTAGAGGGCTTCCTCTGGATCATGAATTCAAATAGTAAATGGTTAACATGAGTACTGAGGACCAGCAGAATGGATAGGTTTTTGCATGGAAAAGAACTTGCTAAGTGTGCCTAAGACCAGGGACAACCTCTATTAACAGCCAGAACATCTCAAGTGGTTATTCTAATCCCCAATTCAGTTATTGCAGGGAGCTGGAAAACTACTTGTTCTGGCCTATTTATTTTGTCCTAATATTAATCTTCATGTTGTCTGTGTAAGAAAACATGCTGGTGACTTCTCTGTGTCTGGAAACCCAAAGTCTGATCACAGTTTGAAGTTGCCCTTGTTACTCTGCAGCTGCTAGCTGCAGATATTTTTGCTGGATTTTTTAATTAATCAGCGTGGCAAGACAGGGAGTGGAAAAGGCTAAAAGTAACAGACCAGTGTTTATTTGTACTGACATCTGAGATCGCCTTAAAATGTTTTTGGATACTATGTCAAAAAATATAGGAACTGAGAGTCTTTTGGAGAGTTTTTTTCTGGGTGTGAGTTTTATGTTATCTGGCAGGAAAAAAAAAATTGTTGAAAATTACTTCACTGATGACCCATATATAAGTGTGATTTTGTGTTGCTATCCATTTTATGCTGGAAAGAAAAGGACTGATTTTCTTTAGGTTTGGATTATACTTTCTCTGAGAACACTGGAGAGAAATAAAAACATTATGCTTTATCCATAATGACATGTAATAACTTTTATGAGGGGGAGAATGAATAGCTTGGCTACTAATAATGAAAGAAAATTTGAAAGATGCCTTTAAATATGTTTAAACTTACTCTAGTATCAAGTAGAGGCTTTAAAGTAGCTTCGTATTTTTATTCTAGAAGAGAACCTTCATGCATCATTCATAGCAAGGATGAATTTCTATTCGGTATGCTGCTTCTTCACATATTACCTTCATACTTCATCAGAGTCAGAAATGACTCAATGCATTCATGTAGTTCAGGAAAACCACAGCACTGCTCTTCTGTACTGCAAATAAAAGAGAAAAATAACTTTCAGTGTTAAAGAAATAGTTTGCAATGAAACGCAGGTCTACCAAGCAGGATGAGAGTGTTAAAATAAAGTCATTTTATCACATCCATGTCCTGAACAAAGCATTGCTGCAAAATTTCCTTTAAAGTAAAAAATTTCCTTTCAGCATAGGAACATGTATGTGATATACTTAACCACATGGGATCACTTACAAAACAGTCTGGATCTCATGCTGTTTTCAATATCCTACACTTTTTTTGATCATTTTTTGGCTCATTCATCTGTCCCTGAGAGTTTGACAATGTAAGAGCCTGAACATTGAAACTTGTTCCTGTTTGAATTGGAACTGAACTCACATAAAGAAACTTGCCATGTGACAAATAAGGGAAAGAATAGGTTTGGTAGAGCTGCCAAAAAGTAGGCCAGATGCAAAGTATCTGGAGGTGTCTGATTTAGCACCCAGAACTAGTTTTGAGCCATGAGTGCCTCAGGGCATCCACCTGCCAGTTGTGCTAGACCCTGCTCCCTTATGGGGCCAAAGGAGAGAAGCAGGCAGAGAGCCCAGCTCATCTCTGTCTTGTAGGCTGTCTGATTTCAGTTTCAGTCACACATGCCTTTATGCCCTCTGTTTTTAAACTCACCTTTCAGATCTAGTTGAGCTCCATCAGATTTTGGATAGTGTTCCTAACTTATTAAACCTAAGACAGAAGGTCCTAGCCAGTTTGCTGAAATAAAACCTATATATACTAATAAATACTAAGGTTAAACAATGAGTAAGAAAATAAGGTTTTTAGAATTAGGCTAGTGAAAAAGCATCTGCATCCATTGCAGTGCCTTTGAAAGAATTGTTTTCAGTCATGTATTGCCTTCAGCTTTGCCTGAGTCTTGTAAGATTTCTTCCTTTGGCTTACAGCTCTGTAATCAGAAAGGACTTGCCTCTTGTTCATGAACAGTTACCATCATGTCATATTTGTCACATGCTATTGCTAAAAAAATGTGCTTTCATGCTAGTTTCTGTAGTAGAGATTCATTCAGTTCTCTGCAATTTTGGATCTGAAAGCAAGCTGCTTTGACAGATAACAGCAAAGTCATCCTCCTGCACTGTCTTCTACCCAGCATAGTGGAATTTAACAACAGCAAAATAAATAACTTACCATAATAAAGAATTTCCCATCCTTGACCTCAGAATTCATGTTTTGGTGGTTCTGTTTTCTGTGATGTTACCTTCATGAAGAAAAAATGTCCATCCCTAAATGAAAACATGGCCTGGCCCAAGAAATGCCAAACACAGCAAAAGAAATGTTTTCCTTTTCTCTGCCTTTTCCTTCAGTAACAGCCCCCATTCAAAGGGGTGATTAGCAGTTGGTTATATTTCCAAGTGTTATTCAGCTATGAAAGGGATCTTGGTATTTTTAAATAGATTAAAATTTTCCATTGAAATAATCTTTATGGGCTCTTATCAACTCTTGTTTGTCTTAGCTGTTTTGATTCAGGCAGCTCTGTACAGTTCACCTGATAATAATAGAACAAAAGGAGCAGAGAAAATCTAAGTAGACATGAAAAGTTCCTAAAGCCAAGATGTAGTAAATATAACAAATACTTTTTTGACACAAGGATGCTTAATATTTGCAAAATACATAAAACAACCTCTTCTGTTCTGAACACTGATATATGTTCACCTAACTACTCCAGCATCTTACCCTACTTTAATTTTATAATTAAATTTCCTATAGTAAAATAAATGTTGGATTTCTATATGTCTAGTAAAATTGCTTCACCTACAGATTTTCGTGAGTCCTCGAGCTAAACAACCTGTTGATTATCAGCTGTAAAATATATGCAACTAATCCCTGAGTTGGTGCTGCACACATTTAAAGATACTGTATTCTAAAGTTTTCATTCTCAGAAGAGTAAGAACAATTTTACATGTGAAAATTGTAGTAAATTAGACAATGCCTAGTGAACATCCATTTAAATAACTTGATGCAGACATGTTAAACAATGTTTTTGTACAATACATAGTGAGGTAATCAATAACTAATGATACAAATCAGCCTCTGACTATAGCATTTTGATTTATATGAAATTAAGTGAAAGTAGCAAAGAAAATATTATTGACTTAATAATTTCTCAGAACATATGATAAAAGTACATTGCGGTTTTAAATTGAAAGAGAATTTTCTAGAGGACACATTGCATTTTTGTTGCTGGAGGGACACAAAAAATACCTGAATAAGCTGCTTTTTAGAAAGATGAGCAGTGTAAAAAACTGTGGAAACAAAGACATATAGGTTGTTTGTATTTTGCTTTAAAGTAAAATCTTGTTATTAGGGTTGATTTTATTCCAGTTGTAACTGGAAATGGGTCACGGCCTCCTGTAGATGGCAGAACTTTGGCACAGTGCCTAAGAGCATGCTGAATGAAAACAGCTTTTCCAGGGTGACTAATTCTCCCTATTTTAAGATTAACTGGATGATCCTGTGGAGATGTATTTCTCCTCTGATGATCAGTAAAACCTTAGGGCACAGTCTTTTTTTGGCATTCCTATAACTCTGTGTGCAGCTGTATTCTGGTGAGCTCAAAAGAACTTGGGAACTCACTCCATATAAAAGTGAGGTGGTGCTCAGGCTGCCTGTCACCTGCCTGTCACTAACCCAGAGCTATGAGACTTTGCAGCAGCACCAGAACTGTGCAGGAGCAGCAGGAAGCCCAGCACAGCACGCTGTGTATGGGTCTGTAATCCCTGTTTGCTCTGCCTGCACCATCCTGAGCAGTTTGGGAGGGAGCCCTGGGCAGCCTGGGCTGTGGTAGGCAGCCCCTGGGGGCATCTCTTCACTTGGGCTCACTGAAGCCAGAAATATCCATCTGACCCCCCAAAAGAGGTTTAAGCTGAAATATTAATTTTTCTCTTCATGTCAGTTGGTAGTTGTAGTTTTGTTTGAAAACAAAAGCATGTTCCTCCTTTTCCAATGCAGTGTCAGTATATGTTAATTAAGCATTATAATAATTTGCCCTTCTGCCCTGTATAAATAGCCTTCCCCTAACCAACATGTGGCTTCTCTTCATGGCTCTTCAGTCATCACACTGCTGTTTGAACATGCTGAAAAAGTAATATTTTATACTGAAATGGGGCTCAGTCAGAAAGTTAGATCATAGCTAGATCAAAAGCACCAGCAAAACCCATTTCTCTTATGTCTGTTCCTGTGAACTGGGTTTAAATCCTCAGACTTATTCAACTTTAAATTAAGTGGGGTCAAATACAGGGGCACTTTCTGTTGGAAGTGTTTGTTTGCCAGATTCTGTAATAAGAGGATACAGTAAATAAGAATGAAATTGAAAGTTTGATTAAAAATTTAGAAAGAAACATAAAAACACAAGAGTACCTCCAAAAATTGGGAGTGAAGGGTCCAGTGTCCTCTTTCTGACTGCTCCCAGCATGTATGAAACAGCAAAATATAGAAAATAAAAGTATATTGTGATTCTTCTGCATTAGTCCCTCTTACTCAATTATGACATTACTTTAAAGAACTAAACAAAGTTAATTTTTTCTCTCATTGTGCTTAGTAGTAACATCCCATATCAATAAATACTTTAAAGAAGAAGGATACCAGGAAAACAGTGTAGTCTTGTCCCCTTGAATATGTCATTTTTTAATCTTATAGGAGGTTTAAAAAATTCTTTCATTTTAGGTGAGTGACAAGAAGTTTTGTGAAAAAACTAAACAAAACAAAACAACAAAACAAAAAAAACGCTCACTCCATCTATATGTTTTACTGCACTTACTGGAAGTCATTTGGCAGTCGTAATATATCAGCCACTTCAAACAACAGCATGAAATCTTTATTCTGAGGATTTAACTGAAAGCATCTCTGCAACAACTTGAGCATGACTTGGCCATAGATCAGATAGCAGTAGAGAGTGAGACTAAAGATTTTAAATTAACAGATTTCTTATTTAATTCAGGTGTCTTCATTACAACTTAGAAGAAAAATACATAAACAAGGGAAAAGGTTTTGTTCATCTGAAAATCTTCTAGTTCACAAAAATGGGCACTTTCAAGTAGTACATGGCACTAAAACATTCTTGGGCAAAAGCAGATGAAAGTAATTCTGTATTAGAGGATGGTTTGGGTTTTGTGCAGCCAGATTATGGAGTGACTACTGCTTTATTTTAACAAGGAAAAAAATCTGTTACCTCTTGGAGGCAGGATGATACATTTGCCTGAGAGTTCTGGTTGATGGAGTGACAGAACCAGCCATCAGTGTTGTTTTAAATCTTCTGATTTTCAGCCCAGCGTTCTCCCACAGTAGTTGTTGATTACTCGTGACATTTTACCATCACTTCACACTAGCTTAACACAGGTATAAATAAAATGTGAAGTCATTTGCTGGACTCAGCCCCTTAACCTATCCTAAAAACCATTGTTTCTTTTATAGAAGCAATTACAAGAAATACACCTGCCCCTAAGCCTTGTAAAATGCTTTTTGACAGGATCAAAAAAATCAAGTGTTTGACAGCTTTATATTTGCTGAAAATGTGGAACCTGAATGCAATCTAAAGGCTTTCCAGGCTTGGGCCAAAGATTGAAATATGAAAGTAGGATGTAAGGTGAGAAGGAAAGAGGCTGTTTGAACTTTGCCTGTTTTCACTTTTTTTGTAGAGATGAAAATTCTCCAGTTTTATTAAATGTGTATGTTTATAATGTTTTTATAAAATATCACATATAAGTTTATGTATTACTTATGTAGAACAGCTACATTGATTCTCAGATGAGAAGAAAACCTGGAGAAAAAGCTAAGAATTTCAGCTGGCTCTGGCTTTGTTCTGACATGCATCTCAAATCATGTGAATGCAGATACTTACAAATAAATGGAAATACATACATATACAAATATATTCTAAGAAATAAGTATGCTGTCTTTATATAGCTAGAGATTTGCATGCAAGGAGCATGTAAAACACCAATAAATCATCATGATGACAAAACTTAGTTCCATTTTGAGCTGTGGAAAACAGTCAAGGATTGAGTTTATAACCTGTGTGGAATTTCTAATTTAAAATTTAATACTCTTCCTACTACCAGAACTACAAAGTCCACTTGAGGAAATGGAATAAAAACATAAGCTTCTTATTACCTCCACTGCTTATAAGAGATAACCTCTAACGAGAAATTTGACTGACAATTTTTTCAATAATATATGAAGCAAAATTACACACCAATTGTTTATTCCTGTATGTATTGGATTTGCATTATTAACAGTGATAAAAATGCTGTTATCTGCAGAGGTAATATGGGCTGAGTGAAAGCAAACAGGAATTAGAATTTTTTTTCTTTTAATGTGTGTATGTTCAGATAGGGTCAAAATCAGAAGAGCCAATGCACTTACAGAAGTGTGGCTCTGGTATAAATAAAATTGAAATTAGAGCCATGAGATCAACATTTCAAGGTAAAGTCCAGTGGCACTCCCAAAGATCAGTGGAGCTGATGAAGGTTCTGGAGCATGAGTCCTGTGAAGGGCGGCTGAGGGAGATGGGAGTGTTTAGCCTGGAGAAAAGGAGGCTCATGGTATTTCCTTATGTGTGACAGGAAAAGGATATAATCTGTATAAAATAGATAACTTGATGTTTACCTTTGATGCCATTACAGAAAAGTAGTTATAGAATCAAATAAAAAAAGAAATGAAAGGGTCACAACATGGGTAATTAATCTCTGTAATCTTTTTTTTTTGAGATAAAGTTTTTTTATGAGGCTATTACAAGTTAGACTGAAACAATAGTATATAAAACAGATTTAAAATAAAGGCTCATTTCTTGGACTCAATTAACTTAGGCAATCATCTTGCTGGAAAATAATTTGTATTCTTTTAACCCATTCCAGATATGAGCTAAAGTTTGGCTTAAAATTTAACATGTATCACTTGCTGGAATGGAAAATACAACATGATAACTTAAACTTCCATATTCAGTCACAGTCAAACACATGCACCTAACTGGAGACTACTGTAAGAGGTTTCATTTAACACAATTATACTCCTACCAGAGGCTTAACAACACATACAATTAATTGACAGCTGTTCAAAAAGGAATTGCAAAGGGCACATTTGTTTCCTTACAGGTTTTTGTCTCCTGTGCACCATATGCATTGTACCAGTGCCAAAGCCTGCAGAGGCACATGGCTCAGAGAGAAGGTCAGAGCAGCACTGGAGGATGGCAGAGGGAGGGAAGCAGTGGAGCTACTCTGATGGTAACAGCAGAGAGGTCCCTGCTCTGCAGCACACAGTGGAGCTGCCCTTTTCATACCATCCCTGCTCTTTTCTTGGGTAAATGACTGCAGGGCAGCTCGTCCAGAACTGCCTCTAGTGTCCTCTGCCAAACAATCTGCTGCAGCCACGGGGCTGACCAGCGGGTGTTAGTCTTGGCAGGTGCTGAAAAATGTCTTACTCCTCAGGGGTATGTCTGGAGACTGATTTAGCAAGTGCTACAGCACACAGTGGTATTTGGAAAACATAATATTCTTCAGTGTTGCTTGACTGTATCCCAAGGCTACATGGGTTTGATATAAGACACTTGGACTAACCTAATTCTGTGTCAGACTGTTTTCCCAGAAGGCAGCTCAGAACACACCTGCTAGCAGTAAATGTCCCAAACATTACAGGAGATGGCATCCCAGCGGCATCCTTACTGTTCTGGGAATCTCCGTGGCATATTATGGGAAGAAAGAAATCCTGTCAGTTTGCATAACAGCTGAAGAGAGGGGAGAAAATAGGTTGTGTTTACCATGAAAGCTGTGTTTCAGTGCAATGTCTTTGCAGCTTGCTGTTATCATGTGTTGAGCCTGGGTGGTGAAGGTGGTTCTCCTATGCAGGAGTGAAGGGAAAGTGTACACAAGGGGTAGAGGGGGGGCAGGAAGTAAAATCAGGCCAAATGAGCCATTGCTTCTGTGGATGTGCAGTGAATGAGTGTTCCTTGGGCATCTGGTGCCAGTTTGGCTGTGGTGATGTCATATTAACCCATTCAAGAGTTATGTGATAGGCTAAACATACGAATGCAGCTGTATAAAGGTGCATCTCAGGACCTTATTTTCCTGGTGTTGTCTTCATAGTGTCTTTTGGGGAGCAGGATGCTGGGTCTGGGATGGTTTTTTACAGATATTGACTACAATGATCATTTCTGTTGTATTACATGCTGTTACTTTCAGCTCTGCAGAGTTTTATGGTATTTTTTTTCTCAGTGTTTGAATTTGTTGCAAAATAAGGAAAAGCCCAGATGCCCAGCCTTCTTAGCTCAGATGAATTTTTCTTTGAAATCTGTTTCAGAGGCTTTGTTCTGAAGCAGCACCACAGTGGGATCGTTTAGTGTGTGAGAGTCTGCTCAGGTAGTTTTGGAGGACTGTCCTGACTGGAAGAAGCAAAATTTCACAGTCTGCAGCTGTGCTGCTTGTAGGCTACTCAGTCTGGACAAAACCAAGCCCCTTCCATTATTCTAGCTTCCCTGAGGACAGCAGTTTGGAGCTCTCTGCAGCTCATTGCACTGGAATGAACAAACCTGTGTTGAGTTCCAAGCTCTGAGGGGCCAGAGCTCCACAGTGAAACAGGAACAGAGCCAAAATGGAGCTTTGGCATAAATGTGCTACACTGTTCTGGTAGGGTCCACCCTTCTCAAGAGATAGAGGCAGTACACAGGATACAGTGGATAGACTTACCTATTAAAGCTCCTAAGAAGCTGCCTGTTTCTTCTAAAAAGCCTTATGGAATAATATGATCATAATTTACAAACAGCTACACAGGGAAGTATTTTCTGATAATAACAGAATATCGATTTCCACAGAAGGTAGCTTAACATGATCCACAGACTACAATTTGGAAATCAAGGTGAACAAATTCTCAACAAATGTGTGCCTTGAAAAATGGCATATTCTCTGCTTTTAAATCAAGTTATCTGTCTCTTTCTAGTTGGAGAAATATCTCTCTTTTTTATAAGATATGATATAGTGGAAGGGGGAAACAGTAGGGCATTTTCAGAAATAGGTGAATTAGCTCTTTGTTAGATGGGGGTGAGACTAGATGATAATTGCATTGTTTCTTCTGGTCCTTAACAGTGAAAGCATTTGTGGACTTGATGGAATAATCATGACTCTCTTGCTTTTACAGGCACCAGTAAATGCTATGTTCTGTTGAATGCTTTTTAATAGAAAATGAAAACAGAAAAATAACATTCCATTACTTTTATGGACCAAACACAAATGATGAGGTGAATTAAAAGTGGAAAGATCTTTGTGTATGTGAATGAAACAAAACAAAACAAAATAGAAAAAGTGTGAAAAAAGACATGCAAACTGGACTTGGATATCTTTAGGATACTTTTAAATAACTAAAAAACATTTAAATAAAATATACAGTTGGTAAAGAAGCACCATCACTTTCAAGGCTGACAATAGAGAAACAGAGATTGGCAGGAGAGAAGAAGAAAATCACTGCAAGAATCATCTGGCATCTGATTTTGCAGGGAAAAATGATGATTGTTTGCATAATTCTGTTTGTGGTTTTTTGTGGTTTTTTTTTTGTTTTTTTTCTGGGATGAGGGATTTGAAACTGTTGGGACAACAGCAAAAAAATCCCTTATGAATGTTTTAAGTCTGTAAATTTGATGTGGTGTTCTTCTGAGATCTTAGGGAGGTGGAAACAGAAAGAGCAGATGTTTTCACAGATATTTTCACAAGCTCACTGAGTTTAGGCAACATTCCTGAGGACTGGTCACAAGAACTGGATAACCTTCAAAAAGTGTGGGAGTATATGAAATTTGATAAAGGCTAGCTGATATACAAAAAGTGTAGGAAGCGTTTTAAGGACCTTGAATGGAGAAACATTTGTAAAAGCAGTGTTTGAAGATGGACTATCTACTTAATTTTCATAAAGAGAAAACTGCTTCATTAACTTGACAGAATGCTTTTAAGCCCAAGGTGCTAAGACACAAAAAGGGTAACATGACTTCTATCTAAGGTTTCCATCAGAAAAGCCAGCCTTTAACCCATCTGAGGTTATCTTATAACATATAAAGCTGGGGAAAAGAAAACCTGGTTGGAAATTTGACAAAACTAGAAGATAGCTTCACACAGACTGACTTCAAGATATATTAAAAAAAAAAAAGAAGAAAGGAGCCCACAACAATCCATCCACTCTGAAAATAACCAGAGTGAGCAAAGTTATAACCCAATAATAATGAGCCATTATCAATAATAATGATTTTATTGTGATCAAGCTATCTAAGAAGAAGATCCAATGAAAGAATGTTTCTGGTCTTTGCAGTGTTTCACTGGGAATATGGGACACTTATATGTTAGATATCAGAGCCCTGCAAATAAGTATCTACTAAGGTAGAATCAAGATCCATGTGGAAACAGCTGAGGCTGGTGAAGTGCTGTGAAAAGCCCCAGGCTGGGACTGTGAGATTCTGATTGTGGAAGTTAAAAGTTGTTATGAATATAAGCCTTGATTATTACCTGTCCAGAAGTCTAGCTGCTGTTCATTATTGAGAAAGATATTTGGCCAGGAATGGAAAATATGCTTGAAATATACATTCCCTGAGACTGCATACATTTTGGGAACATAAAACAGCCTGAGTGCTGTGCTGGCTCACCCTTCTCTGTCATTTTTCTTCCCAGGCGTGCTCCAGTCAAATTTCTTTCTTGTATATGTCTAATATCTTTTGCAATGAAGCGCAAGACTAATTTTTCTCTTTTCAGCCCTAGTAGTCTCTGAGAGACTCCAGAGAAAGTCTGGAAGGAACAGTCAATTGCACACACTCTTGAACTGGATGTTTTATTATTTGTTTTTTTGACAAAACTATGAGAAAACCTCCCCCAGGCGGATGCTTATGTTTCATCTCTACTACCCATCTGGCAACCAGACATACCTGAAATGGTTTGGAAAGGTGGGAAAAAAATCAGGCTTAAAAATATCTAGGCTCCTTAAAAGAATGGCTCAATATGCAGTACAAAGTGTCTGTCTGCTGTGTACCAGGTTCTCACACTGTTTTCCTTCAAATTTCAGACATATAAGGAATTGGTTGCATGGTTTACTAGAAAATGTGGTATGGATAAATACATTTGTAATTTGATTTGTCTGGCTGTATATAGTAAGCACTGTAATAATATAGCATTATCCTGTATTATATAGCATGCTCTCAACTGCACCCAGGGAGATCCACCCTGGGTGGAGAGCATGGAGCTTGGCTGAGCATGG
>VZTT01052591.1:0-15516 GCA_013400855.1 Buphagus erythrorhynchus
GAAATGAGTAAGGGAAAGGCCATGTTCTTCATTTGGAGAGGACAGGTTGTGTCCCTTGTCAGACACTCAGTGTGGGATGGGGCTGTGTAATGTAATGATGGAATTCTCATAGTCCCAAATCACACCCAGAATGCAGTTAGCTCCAGAATTAACTTGCCATTGCTATCTGAGGTCTGGGTATCTCCACCACAGTAGAAACCATCTCATTGCAGCAGGTCCACCAAATTCAAATGAGATGCAGTCATGGCAGGACAGAAATAAGACATGGTGGAGGTATTTCAGCTTTTTTTTTTTCCTTTTTAATAGGGTCTGAAACAGCATGTAAGCAGTCCTGATAGGATGAAGTGTTAATGACTGATTTAGAGTGTCCTTAAATTGAAAACACCTTTCACACTGAGTTAAAATCACACTGAGTTGTTTTAAATAAAAGGGATAATTTAACTTAAGTAGACCTTTTACTGCATAGCATGGTGGTGGGTTTCTTACAAAATCAAGAAATTAGTAAGCTCTTCTGGTGATATTTTTACCAAGCTCCTCTTTTCTATGAACATGTTTTCAGCAGGAAAGAAAAATACAGTATTATGTAGTGAGAACTTGAGTAGTTTTAATTGTATAGCCTTGTTTGCTAACTTTAGATGCAGAATGATTTCTAAGCATGTAATTAAACTTGCAGATACTGATGACTTCTTACTTAAATGGCTTAAAATTGAGCATGTGCTTTTGCTGATTGATAGACTGGTTAATTACAAGGTACCTGCTTAACCATACAGCTGGCTGCATGCTTGGCATGGCACAGAAAAGGAAGTTATATCTATAAAGATGCTGTGGTCAGGGTGTATTACAACCCTATTTATCATCAGGAAATTATCAATTCAGCTAATTTTTAAAAATATCTTTTCTTTTAATAGGGGAGAAAAATACTCAAAGCTTTATTTGTGTATTTTTTATATATTTATTTCAGCTCACTATAGTGTCTGCCTGTTACCCATTATAAAGAATTCCAACTTGTTTCATATGAAAGACAGGTTTATTAATGTCTCAGTGCTGTGCAACACATCATTAAAACTCAGATATAGTCATTACCCCATGCTACAGTGCTTGGGATTATTAATATTTCCAACACTATGAGGACACAGGAGATGTGCCACTGATGCAGGCATTTCTGAGCCCTGTGATGGATTAAAAAAGGGATGCCTGGATAGAGAGCAAACACTGTCCTGGCCTTTTTAGCAGGCTGTTTTTAGCATTCAGGGAGGTTTTTCTGTTGTTCCACCAAGCATGTGGTAATTAAACCAATGGGAGGACTGAGAGCTAATTGAAGACAGGGTGGGTTTCCTGAAGTGCTGTGCTAAGGCAGTAATGTTAGATTTGCTGCTGAAATCTCGGGGTTTAGGTTCTGACATGTGCAGGTTCCACAGACCAAGACTGAACAGGAGCTGATCCCCACAGACTCAGCAGGGAGGCTCCCAGGGAAGTTCATCCCACAGCTTGCAGCAGATGTCCTGCAGAGCAGAGGGGGCAGAGCACATGAGGGGACACACAAACACTGCATGGTCCACAAGGACACTGGAGAGGGCAGGTCTGACATCTCCTGAGGGCAGGAATTGTCCAGCTGTATATCCAGGAGCAGGAATTCCTCCCTGGACTCACTCAGAGGCAGGTGCATGATGTTGGACACAGCACACTGACACAAGCACCCTACAAAGCTGAAGCTGTTGGATCACAATGAAGTTGGGTAATAATTTTGTACCACTGTGATAGGTACAGGTCTGTGGTATACCCACTTCTGTAATGGGGGTCAACACAGTGCTGGAAATGGGAGAGATCCCTGGAAAGAGGGATTTTAGCAGCATGGTTGATGCTATTCCTCAGCTTAGAACAGATTTCCAGGTTGCTTTAAGTAGAGGAAAGGGGTTGCAATGAGGTTTATAACTCTGTTGGATGTTATTTCTAGGCCAGATGAGATAACCAGAGGATTGTGCACTGTGCTGGGTGTCCCTTCTGTCAGTGTAACTAAATCCCCTTTTGGTTTCCAGTTTTGCTCAGGGACAGATGAGTCTTTAATATGACAGAGCAGATTTTTATCACCAGCCAACATGAGAACTTTAGTTCCGTGTTTGGCTCATTGAACTCTTCTTTGGTACTACACAATGGTTTTATAATTATTATTGACTGAATTGTCCTTTTCAATACTTAATCCCCTTGTATTTTGCTGACCAAGGCAGACATTCTTATCTTTGATATCTGCAAGACACCCCTTGAGTTTTCTGTATTTTCTCCTTGCTGCAGAACAAACTTTGATTATGGAAGTTTCATATATAAAATGAATGAAAGAATAACCTTGCTAGAAAAGGGTAGTGTAGAATGGAGAGAGAAGAGAGCCCTGAGACACTGGAACTGGAATTTAGTCACACCATCTTCTGAACCAGCTTCTTTTCTTGTACTTTGCAGAGTTTAGAAGGTAGCTGAATATGCATTCTCTCTTCTGAGCTTCGCATGTTGTCTTTCCCAATAATCCCTCTTTTACTGATGCATTTTAACAATTAAATTAAACTTCATAACTGTCATTTTGTATTCCCCCTGCATAGAGGCTGGCAGGACTGCATTCTCAGGTGGCTGATTCTGCCTAAGCCCTGTTGTGCTATAGTTGTGAAGTCTGTGGATTTGTTGTTTTCTAGGAGAAAAAAAATCACCCTCCTATAATGGTAGAACTTTTTTTTTTTTATTATTGCAAATTATTTTTGTTATAGCACAATAATTTCTTTTAAATTGAATGCTGTTGTTTTGTCATGAGACTGAGCCCTCCTTCTATTGTAAAGGGAAGTGGCACCACTTTCTAAGAACCTCTGAGAGGAACTGCACCAAACACATTTTGACCAGCACAGAGAGGAAAAGCAGCCCCACAGAACTGGTAGTGGCTATTTCCCATCTCTGTGAGATGAATGAAAAGTGACTGAAAACGAGGGGAAGGCAAAAGCAGTGTGATGGGGTAAGCCATACACTGCCCCATGTTGCCATCCTCGTGCAGGGAACAGTTTTCTCTCCCTCTTTGAGACAGCCCAGCATCCTCACAGAAATTGTTCACCTCTGGCAATGGATCATGTCTGGGCCTCTGAGGGTCCTTGATTCAGGAGAAATTTCCAAAAAGTGGGTTTGAACTCAGAGAGTCTCATTAAGCTTCTTACTGTTTTACTTCTCCTTCTGCAAAATAAATTCTTGCCTAATGGTCCACACACTCAGAGTTTCAGAGAAACCCAGAGTGCTTTGACATCTGGCCCCCACTGACTTTGCACCTTAGATATAATATGGGTTAATCCAGATCATTTCCATGAGCATTGCAAAAGCAATCAGCTCCCCAAATCAGCTGCTTGTGCTGCTGTCTGTGTTTATTGACTGGTGACAGCTTCAGAACTGTTATCTATCATGATTCCTGCAGCTCAGCAGGTAGTAAACATTCTCTTTACTATGGCAAATTGAACAAAATTGGTATGCAAGTCTATTAGCAAAGCTTGTAAACACTTGACTAAACTATGTGGCTCAATTAGCAAAGAATAATGGAGCAATAAGTAAAGTGTGTGCAATTTTATCAACTGTTTTCAGCTCAGTGAAGTCTACAACATTATCAGGAAAGCATAAAGAGCAATTGTCAGTATAGCTCACTGAATCCTTGCATATTACCTTTGACTAAGTCAAAAAGGTATGTCAGAAAATCAGAAAAAATTATTAACAGCATCAGCACAAACTGCAGCACAGGTGCATTTGTTTATTATTTAACAAATGTATGTGACTTGGTTAATTAAGAATATTAAAATGTTAAATCTGAAGTGTGCTATTAAATTATTGAAACAGCAAGGTTGATCACTAACAGACAGTACACAAACAGCCCCTTCATGTATATGTACAACACAATTTTAAAATTATGTAAATATGAGTGCATTTGAAATAGTGCTTTATAATCAGCACATGAAATGGGTGCTGCTAGGAACTTCTCTGCTGGATCCAAGCTCAGCTTGGCCTAAGGTTCAGGCAAACATTTGAAGACTAAGATTTTGATTCAGCTGTAGCAAAGCACATGCAGCTGCCCTCAGCATTTCATTTTCTGCCAGCATTTTCAGTTGCTTTTACACCTGGTTCATTCAATAGCTTCATTTCATGTTTTTATGCTGCAGATGAAAATGAAAATGAAATCTGCAGGCAAAAGCCTGTGATATATAAGGCTCTATTTCATCCTATGCTGATGCAGAATTGCTCTTTAAAGACCCCTGTTGCAGTTCTGTGCTGCATTGTCACAAGTCTGATGTTCTTGGCAGGCTGTGCCTGTTGCAGTGGAGCTTAGGGTGTGCCAAGAAAGCCAGAGGAGAAGGGAATGTGTCCAGCCCTAGAGTCCTGCAGAGCACTGGGCTCCCTGCAGAATGCTGTACCCAGGTCATCTAAAGGAGGGATTCTATTCCCTTGCCCCTCCCACCAACAGTAAATCAGTACCTGACTTTCCCCTTTTTTAAAGATCCTGATGCCAGCCCAGCTGCGTGCAGATCTGTGATGAATCTCTCTGGAAGCATGGATCAAAAAAAAGAATGAAGGTGGCACCTGTATTTTGTGCATCCCCCAAGGAATGACTATTGTGAAAGGCTGTCCTTAGTGCTCAGAGAAGAGGCTGCTTTGACCACCCTTCCCAGCACTGTGCATGTCTCTGCTGCCACTGTAAGATCTGGAAGAAACACCATCAAAGGGACAGTTCAGGTTTAATCTTTGACCCCTTTGAAAATAAAAATCAGGAGCTGGTATAATGTAGAAATTGTAGGTGTATAAAAACCTCTCAGGATTATTGGAGACTTTTGCAGTATCTGTAGCAGCGAAAGATATATTGATGGTATAAATAATTTTGACTTTAGGATTTAAAGATCTGCTTCATTAGTGGATTATTAGCCATGAGGTAACTAGAGACTTTTGCTTCTCTTTTGTTTCTCTGCCACTTTCCTGCCAGCCTTACCTGCTCAAGAGCTGGAGAGTGTTACTCCCAATAAGAGCAGTAACATCAGATAATGTTAGCTGGGTTGGGATCTGTATTTCCTGTCCCACTGCTCTCATACTCGTCCCTCCCAGCCCATTTCCCTTTCCAGGAGCAGAGAGCTCTCAGGCAGGCTGGCAAATCACCTTGGCTGTCCAAAGCCTGGCCCAGCAGCAGCCCATATGACTTTAGTCTGAGTTTCAGCTTCCTGAGGGGGCCAAGAAATGCCTGGCATGGCATTTCAGGTGGAAATAAAGCAGAGAAACTGAGAGAGCACAATATGCAGACTTTGTTCACTCACCCTGCACCTGCAGAGAAGCCATTTCCAGTGGTGCCATCAATAAGGAAATTAGGAACACTGTTCCTTGTGCCCTGAAGTGGGGTGAATTTAACTGCTACTCGTTCATCAGTTGAATGGTCAGGTAGAAAATGTTACCTATTTACATGCTCTATTCCCATTTGGCTGAGCTATGTGGCACATTCACATGTGAACATTTCAGTTATCCAAGCTTCTGCTCAGCAAAATCAAGGCTGACTACCACCAGCCAGGGCAGGGATCTGTCATGCTGCATTAGGTGACAGTATTTTTTATGACAAAGAGAACAGGATTCCTTAAGGACAGAGGAAACTGCCAGGCAGACCTCTGGAGCACCATGGATCTTCAGCCTGGGGGGCTTTTTCCATCCTGAAGCCATTAAGTGTGGCATTAACTGCAGCATTTGAATGGGTTCCACAGATTACAGCCATAGGAGGTTCTGGGAACGTGCCCCCTCTTACACTGTTTGCAGAAATGCACTCCTGTTGTGAGGATATATGTTTTCATTACAGAACAATTCCCATAATAACAGCCATTGAATAGGGATGCCTAATGTGGAGTACAGGAGGAAAAAAATAGAACTACACTTCAAGTAATAAGTTTTGATTGAATGAATGGCTACTTTATAAACTTTCATTACTATGATTTGGTCTGAGGGAAATAGCAGCCTGTCAGATTTTTTCCAATGGTAAATTTAATCAACAGAAAATGATGCATTAAGAGGATGAAAAGGCTGCTGGCAGCATTCTGCTGGACCTCACAGCTTTTGTCTGCCTTTCTCTGCCTTCAACAACTTGGGGGTTTGGGATCCTGCCCCCTTTTCCTTAGGCTGCTGCTGGGATTTTTGTGGGAGCTGTGCTGGGAGATTTCACAGAGCCAGCATAAACTCTTCAGAACATTTTTTCACCGACCTTATGCAAAATGTGATGTTCAGTCACCCCCAGGACATGGGGACTGGCTCTGCTGAGTGGACAGCACTGTCCTCTGTGGCTCCTTGCTAAACCCTGCTGGAGATGAAGCTGTGCAAGGTCAGGCTGGGTTTATGGCCATGCTGGAGTCTCCAGAGCCTGTTTAGTTCCTCTCTTAGCTCAGAGGTGCTTGGCTGTGCTCAGGCTTTGTTTATGCTGTCTCTGTAGGACAGAAGTGTTTTTACTGGGAAATTCATCAGTACAGTGTCATTTTTAGTAGAGCTGTGACTTTGAAATAGTAGTGAAACATCATTATAACTGCACAATCTGCTTGTTTCTTCACTACAATTTAAAATTTCCCAGAAATAATATATAATGCTAGCTAAATTCTATTTTCTTTATGCAATATTTTGATCAATAGAAGGTTTTTCTCTTGACAAGATACCTGATTGCCAGGTAGGTTTTTGAGGATCACATTTTATCCCTCTGATTCAACAATACTTATGCACCCCTCTCCTCTTTATTCTTTTTCTCCAGAAAAGAAGAAATCGCAAAGTTTAACCAGATCCTTTATCTTTGTGTTTCCCCTAGTTTGAGCAAAATGGAAAAAATGTTGTTTTTTTTTTTTAAATGTTTAAAAAAAAAATTCAAACCAGAGAAAGTCACTGGTATTCCCTCAACTAAAAGGAACCTTGTAATACATATGGGTAGAACATATGAATGATATCTATGCTGGTTTTTCATCTTGTATTTTTTCTTAGCAATTCAACTACTTTTATTCTGCCTGTCTTTTCCATCTGTGTTTCATCACAGGCTCAGTCATCTTCGTTTAACCTTTTTTCCTATGATTGTCTTCTTTCCCTCATGTTTTTTCTGGTTGAAAACTCTTATTTTACAGCATTAAAGTTTTTGAAGGAAATCTTCCATATCTGCCCCAATTCTAAATTCTCATAGCAATTTGCTGGTAAATTTATCTTTCATTTAAGTTGCTAAATGGTTTCTTTTCCCTTCTGTTGCACTGTCATTTTTTCCCAATTATCCATCAGTTTCAGTATTTCTGTGCTTTAAAGATGAACAATAACAACTTCAGGCAGTGTGCTGTATTAAATTATTTATTCTGCTCTCCTTATCAGGAGCCTGGTAGTCTACAAACTCAGAAATTTACAGGACAGAAACCAAGACTTGGAAATTTAGACTCAGAGTGCTTTTGATCTTAGAACTATGGATTTAAACACATGAAAACAAGCGGTCATTCAGATAAATTTACCATTTAAAAAGTTTTTTTGGACCAAAGTATTGGAGAATCTACAGCTGGTTATCACAGCACCCTCCAAAGAGCATCTCTAGAACTCCACTCTTGCAGGCTCCTCATGGGTTTTGGCCAGATCCAACATGCTTTTTCAAATTATCCTTTATCTAACAGCTTCTCCCATTATTGGAATTACTGATAGTTAGCTTCACCCTGTTCATATTAATCATGGATATGATTAATCTACATTAATCTAAATTATTGATATAAATTAGTAAAAACCCCACTGCAGCAAAGCAACACAGTGAAGCACATTATAATTGAAAAGCTACAGTTTAGGAGGCAAGTGGATGTCACCTAACATGTATTGCAGTGGCTGCCAGCACCAATTCAACATTTCATATGTGCCTCTGATGAGACCTGTGTCATCTGAGGATAAACACATGAGCATGCCACAGCTTGAATTCTGTTTGGCTGCCTGGAATAGTCTGTAACTCAAAATCTTCCTCTCCTCTGGCAAGAAATCCTCACCAAGCAGACAAATCTGTGAAAATCCGGTCTCTGACATCAAGCAGTCCCAGGCTCTGGGGACCCTTGTGAGCACTCAGGGCAGCCTCTGTGCTGCTGGGAGCTGCAGCTGCTCAGCTGAAATAAAATATTGACGGCTCTCATTATGTAGTTGCTCACCTGCAGGGTACATGACCCTCTCAATCACTGCCTTTCTTTGTCTGCCTCTCTGGTCCAAGCAGTGGGTGAGACCCTGCAGGCTCTCAGCTGGAGCTGAACTCTTCCTGCTCCTGTTGCATATGGATCAGGGAGTGATGCTGCAGCTCTGCCTTCAGCTCTGCAGTTTACTCACTTGCATGGAAAAATGGCACTGTGCTCCAGCTGTACCATTCTGTAGGGCTTTTTATTGACTCTTACTTTTCATGGAAATTGCACATAGACCCTAAGTAAAATAATATTTGTTATTAAGTTTCAAAACTTTTAACCAGGCCAAATACAGAAAAATCTATGGTTTTCCTCTGAATAATTTTGTCTGATTATAGATCTGAGTGAGAGATACAAACTGATTTCTTCATGTTTTTGCTAAGTCCCTGACTAACCTGACTAAGATCTGACCAACCTTTTGAGGGCACCATTCTGGCACTGGTGACAGAGGCATGATATGTTCCAGTGGGATATGTGCAAATTTAGTTCAAACCTCTCCAAGCAGCATGGGAACTAAATGTTCCCAACATAGCAGAGGAACTTTTTAACCAGTGGCTACTAAGCCTTTCTTCCATGGCTATCTGCCACATCATCTCAAGAAAAATCCTGGAAAGGGCTCTCTTGTTTTTAATTTTTTTGAAAAAAACCCCAAATTTCCAGGTTCACACTGCTGACAAAGCATCTCTTTTTTTTTCCATTCCCCCTCACAGCCTCAGCACAAGCAGTACTTTCCTGACCAATACATTTATTTTCTAGAGCAGCTTTGACATGCAGAACTAGCTGAAACAGAGCTGTATTTTAGCACCTTCTAGGACACCCCTGTCAAGTTAGGATTTAGGGAGGCTCATGAAGTCTGTATAAGTGTTGCTAAATTTAAATTGTGCAGAGAGAAAGAACCACATTTCCATGCACACAGTCAATGTTTTTACATTATTAAACTAAAGGCATGTGAAAATAGGGTGATGGTCCCAAGAAACACAAAACACAAAACTCTGTGTATGTCTAGCCAGGCCACAGGGTATTTAACAATCCTCCTGTAGTAGTTTAACCTTCTGTGTGTTAGGTGAGAAGTTCTGTGCTGCAACTGCAAGATCCTATCCTGGCTGTAGAGTTTCCTTCACAGAGGCAGCTCCTCTCTCTGCTCTTCTAGGTTAAGTGGTGTAAATAAAACACCTACAGGGAGAAATATAAAATAAAGGAAAGTTGGGGTTATATCCCATATCCACTGGCACTATCAGGCTTCTCATGAGAGGTTTCACACTGGTTTGTTTTTGAGATTGTGCAGTGCTTGAGAAACCTCTGTCACATAGGACAAAACTCTTCCAGCAGCAATGGCTCATCGTTCTCAATGTCATTTCAATCTGTTTTTTGAAGCACAGGATTTAAACCTATCCTTCAAACACTTGGAAAAAGCTTCACTGGTATTTGATGAGTGTATCTTTAGGTGCTGGCAGGATTTTTACTGCAGGGTGGCTTTAGGGTCCTTTCCAAAGCCAGAACCTGAGCACTGCTGCTGGGACTGGGGCAGGTGAAGAGATCAATGCAGGTGAACCCACTGAACCTCCTCTCTGTGAGCTCCTCCTAAATGCCACCCTGCTTGGAAACACCCTCTCCTGTGAAGCACTGAGGATGTATAATCTCTTTACAGAATTTGATAAAAACCATTTGTTTCAGAGTGTTCTTGGTGAGCTGTGTCAGCCATGCTGTGATTCAGAGCAACTTGGTGTTCGTGTGGACACAGCAGCTGTGACAAAACAGATTTTTCTGTGTAGACACAGATGGAGTTGGAAGCCCTCAGAGCTGTGAGTACAGAACAGAAAAGCTGAGTCTGTGCTCAGGCAGGTGGTGTGGGGCTGGGCAGAGCAAATCATTGCCCTGGGGCATGACTGCTCCTTTCAGGAGCTGCTGCTGGGGTGACAGAGCCCCCAGCAAGCCCAGTCCAGCCTGAGAAAGCAGATTTCTGTGGAGAGGAGTATCTCTGTTTATCCCATGTCCTCGTGTTTAGTATTAAGGGAAGTGAGAACAAGTTTTACATGATGAAGCTCTGCCAGGGACAAGTCAAGCTCATCAAAATCAGAGTTACAAAGTACTTGCTCACCATGGAACACCTTCCATTTACCATCCCTAGGACAAGGAATACAACTGCAAAACTTATCATAATGCATGTTAAAATTATTTCCATGGCAAGGAAATCTCCATGCAGACATGTCCTGAAATACACAGCAGCTTTTGCTGATAGAACCTTCTCTTAAAAACGAGCCTTTGGAAAATTTGGTTGGTTTGTTTCGACTTCTGCGTTTTCAAGGAGATTTCTTCCTTCCTGGAAAGCACTGGGTGCTTTTTGGGGGGTGTTCCTGTGTGTATCAGCAGCTCCTGACTACAGGACTTTGACAATCTATGCACTTTCTTGAAATATATACTCTGACTCTTTCTCACCTCCTACATCAATCTCCTTGGCAACAGAGTGACACCAAGCCACTTTGTGCTCTTTATCCTGGCCTTTTCTACTTTCAAAGGATTTGGAGTTTCCCTGTTTTTTATTCTTTGTGTGCTCATCCCATTCGTTGGACTGTGTTTTTTGTGTTTGATGATTTATTGATAAATAAAATGTGTCCTGTTTCTTTATACAATCTTGATCCTCAACCAAAACACCCCAAAGCTCAATAACAATCCAAGCCACAAGGAATAAACCTAGAAGATAGGAGCAGACAATAAGAATGGAGAAGAGAATATTCTAATAATACCTTTTTCCTAAACACTATTTCCTCTTGCATTTATATGAGGTTTTCTAGACCCAACTTTGACCATGAGATATAAAGTACTAAATAATTTCTGTTTCAATTAAAAATGGCTGAAACCTCCTTTTCTGTTGGCCTGAATGTAGACATATGAATATTCAAAAAATATATCTGCATTTCTTTCTCTGCTATTTAATTAATGGATGATCAGGGTCATAATCTGTCAGTTATATTCAAATCTTAAAAAAAAAAATAATTTCACAGCTATAGAAATGGTGAAATATCCAAGCTTTAAATGAGCCCCTCTGTGCAAGCTCTGTAATAAACACACCTTCAACATATTCTGACCTCTTCATTTTTCATTGCAAAGATTAATAATAGGTAGCTTAGCAACGATGCTGCATTGTCAGTGCATGCTGGGGACTTGGCAGCATTCAAGGTCGATCTGCAATAAGCTTAGATTGAATGCCATTAACTAGATGCCACTTTGCCTCTGGATTTTATTGCTAAATTTTTATTCCAGGAGGGAGAGAAAATACCGTGCTGACACAGTTAATATTTGGACCACAGCAGAAAGGACTGGATCACCTGCATGACTCATGTGTTGTAAAAGCCCTGGAATAAATTATATTTTAACCATTTGGAAACTGAATATATTCGGGGTAATTTCTGCATGGAGTGGTCATTAAACTGTGTGCAGTTATGAATGCAGTGGTTATTGGTTTGATTCAAAAGAATAGGGGTTCAAATGACAACTGTGAACCTGGAGAATCAGGTTCATTTGGTCATCTCTTGGCTACTCCTCTGGGAGAGCCAGATCCAGAAGATGATAATTAGTGCCTGAAACAGGGATGATGTAACAGCATCCAAAATTTTAACTACAAAATCCCTCTTTAGCTGCTGCTCAAAAAGAGCCATCAAATAAAACCTGTTTTTGGGTGTTCAGGCAGTGATGGGCTTTGGTTAAAAGGGTCAAAAATTAAACTGTTTATAGTTCTTAGACCTGCAGAAATCTCAAATGAAAGATTAATGCAGTTATTTAATTCTCATGGCTACAGGAGAGACAACCAGTAAGAACATCCATCCATGGTCCTCCCCTTCACAATATTTGATTAATGCAGCAGTGAACTTCCATTGCCTTTTGAGGGCAGAGGAGCCTCACCCAAAATTTGATCAGTTAAGGCTGAAAAATGAACAAATTCTGGAAAGTGATATGGATTGACCCTTTAAGGGTTGCCAGTCACAAAGCTTTGAACCTGCTGTGCCCAATCAGACAGACAGAGCTGTGTAATTCTAGTTTTCAGAGTTCTAAATAACACAAGACAAAGGGCTGGAAATTCCTTCCTGAAGCTTTAAAATGCTGTAACATTTAACATCTGTCCCTTGGCTCATCCCTGCCCAGTGACAGCATGAGCTCAATAATTCCCTGTGATTTTGGAAAAGCTGCAATTGCTCATTCATTTTTTACTGCTCCATTGGCCTAGACATGCCTGTCCCTGCCCCAGCATTTCCCTTTCCCCAATCCCTGCTTTTGCAGGTTTTCATGGGACATCTGACTGAATACCAGAGTCACACATGGATGGGGAGAACACCAAATCTGTTCTGGAGCAGGTTTTTAAACTGTGACACGTGAAGTAGGTGGCCCATGACCCTTGAGATAACAAGTGTTGGCTGATTTCCTTCAACTAACTCAGTTCTCCCCTGTAATTTCCATGTTTCTAGTGTAGGGAATCAATTACTAGCAGAAAAAACGAAGAATTATGACAATAAAAAAAGTGAGAAAGTCATATCAATGCTCCATTTAGTGTTCCTGCTACCACATGGTTAATGGCATGATTGATTTTTTTCTTTCCCTTGAAAATGTTTATACTCAGTAAAATGTCATTTCTTGCGCTTGAGATTAGAGAAAATGCAATTATAAATCCAGATTTGATGCATAATTTTCTAATACAGTCAACTTTTCCCACTGTTCCCATACTACAGCCATCTCTAATTTATTTCTTATTAGGCTCTGGCATCACTAGTTAGGAGTAAAGCATTCAGAAGTAAATCAACAGACCTGAGAAGAATTTTTAACAATTATCTTTTGAAATACACCAAAAGTTAAATTATTCAGTCATATAGGACTTTTTAGCTTTAATTTCTACTTCAGCATTTTTTAAAAATTCAACTGCCCTCTCTTTTTTCCTCATATCCATTAATCTGTACCCTGGGTAGTCTGTCCCAAGTGCATTTACCATAAATTGGTTTTCTGAAATCGTTATCACCAAAGAAAATCAAATCAAAGTTTATTCCAGCTACTCATGTTATATTTCATATTGTGTATTCCCTGCAGACCAGATTATGAGCTTTGAAGTCTCTCTCTTGAGAAGGAGTAGCTTTTCCTGGTTGGCACTCCATCTTGCTTTGCTGGTTTGGAGTCAGGCACACAATAGCAGCTCTTCACTCTCTCTGTGGTGTTTGATACCTTATGGACAGGAGAAAAAAATCCAAAACTATCAACATGCAAACTTCTGCCTCCTCTGCTTAGCCTGCAGGTGCAGCAGTCCCTGACAGGAGCTCAGGACCTGCCCTTGGTCCCATTCTGTGATGCTTTGTGGCACCATCGTCCACCCAACCTAAAAATACCCATCGTGGCCACTGTGGGCCACACAACAGAACTGGGCCAGCCAGGGAGTTTGTGGTGTANCAGGTTTTAGAAGTGCTTGTAACCCACCAGCTAAGAACCTGCTTGCTTCACACCCTGCTCCCACAGCCCATAAAATGTGAAATGCTCTGAATGTAATTCCTTGTTTTCCCTCCTGAGGAATTGTCCCTGCTGGGTTTATGCAGATTGTTGTGCTGCTGTGTTTGTCACCTGAGCACACTCTGCCCTGTTAAAATGCCTATGGTGCTTTTTTCCCACTTGGAATTTTGTTCACTTTAAGTTTAGTGGAGTGGGGCCCCTTGTTCTTTAAAGGGAATTCCCTGATGCCCTGAGGCCTGGGGCTCCTGTACAGAGGGGCTTCTACTGCTGGTAATTATTAAATGAGAGGATTTATAAAAATTACTAATTTTTATTGGCTCCTTTCACAAATGCCATTTGATTTGTTCCATTTAATTGTATCTATCAGAGCTTTTTCTTTGTGATTTGATAATGTATTTTTACTTGTGAAACCTAAGGCTCATTATATTCATTAGTAAGTGAAAATATGTGATAAAAACTTGAATTAATGTACTTTTCTCTTTTGTGATTGCATTTTGCACTTCTTCAAAGGAATATATTCAACATGCCTTGCTCATTTTTGCTTTTGCTTTAGTCCCTTGCACCGTAATCCCTTATTAAAATACTGAATTAGGGAGTTAATGAGGGTACACAAGGCCTTACACCTTTAGGTCTCTTCTCCTCCTGTGCAGATTGAGAGTGCTGAAGGAGGCTGGCCCTGTAAAGAATATTTAGTGCCCCTTTTCCTATGAATTCTGTTGGATTATCTGCCTTGTCTATGACAGGTATGAAATGTCTTCCCCTCAGAACTCAGGAGGTCACATCACTTATATTTTATTATCCAAACCAACGAACCAGTGGATAACCTGCACTGGAATTTTGGCACCAGTCAAAGAAAATGTTGGAAACAACATCAACAACAATGATAAAAACAATAATATCAACAGTATAACAAAAATTAAAATTAAACCAATGCAGTGGTCCATGAAATCACTGATGGTGACAGAAAAGTATTAAAACATAGAACAAATAGGCAGTTACCTTTATAATGACACAAACTGTTCTGCATTATTTGTACATTACTTTTCCCAGTGTGTTGTGAAAGCAACAGCAAACTAATAGTGATGCATAATATGAAAATAACCTATTGCCAAATGAACATCTGCTTTCAATTAAACAGGTGTATCACAAATTCAGCACATTCATAAGATTAATTACAGATTGTTTTTAGCGGGAAGTAGAGAGATACTCTAATAATTAAACATAGTTGAAGATTATTGTACTTTCTTTATAAACTTTGCTTGTTTAAAATAAATTAACAGCTCTCAAATTGATCGTGTTGAGGAGTACATCCATAATTTAAACAAAATTTGGCAGTGGAAATAGTTTATCTTTAAGATGCACCTTATTTATTACTTTGAAATTTTTGATTATTGACTTCAGGTCAGTCATGCTGCTAGTGCTTTGCTATAGGTAACATCAAAAGCTTTCCTCTCAGAAGGTGGTGAGTTATTTCCCTTCTCAAACACTGAATATTGAGTGTCAAAAGTTCAGCCTCCACAAGTGGAGGCACCTGACACTGGAATTCCTATTAGCAAACATTGACCCTTTTCTCCTGTGTCTCCCTAAAGGCATTTGATTGAAGAATTCCTACATGAGATAGATATTGACCAGGGATTATGGACTAAAATGTCAGAAGTGCCTGAAAAATTTATTGCCAAGTGAGTCTTGGTTTTGATGAGCCAACTTGAGACAACCAAGGAGCCATCATTGCCCAAAAGAACAATGGGTTCTGGCAGGGTCTGGGGCAGCATCTGCAGCTGATATAAGATTTACAGAGAAGCAAAGCCAGGCTAACAAATAAGAAAATAAGTAATGTTAC
>VZTT01052591.1:15530-29937 GCA_013400855.1 Buphagus erythrorhynchus
CTGCAGCTGATCTAAGATTTACAGAGAAGCAAAGCCAGGCTAACAAATAAGAAAATAAGTAATGTTACCAGCAGTTGGTTTGTATGTAAAGTTAAAATAAAAAAAAGCCATAACCCCCCCAGTGTTACCTTCTGGTAGAGATTTGCCCAAGGAGCAGCAATCTCCTGCAGAGCAGTTCTGGCCCAGCCCAGCATCTGTGGGAGTCTTCCTTGCTCACTTTTGGACAATTTCTGCATGGGGACATGGGGACAGGTCATTGCTCCCTTGGGCTTTCTGCTGAGTGCTCCCTTCTCTGGACAACACAACTATTTAAACACTGAAATAAGTCGTGGGCTAGTCAGCTTTCTCTCTCATGGAAAAAAAAGGTGTGTGTGGGGGTCTCTTATCCAGTTTGGAGAGCCAGCTTCAGTCAGAATGTGAAACAACAAGTAAACATGTGTTGCTGTTTCATGAAGTCATGGTGGCTTTCCTTGACTTGCTTGTACTTGGGGAGGAAAAAACCCCACATTTTTGATGTGGTGTTATTTCATATTTTCCTCCTCTGCTGTCAGTAGTTTAATTGACCCCCTACTTCACTGCTGTTCACAGACAGGCTGCTTGTGTCTATTCCTCTGTGGTTTATGCCCCAGTCCTCATCTTCAGCTGCATAAATTGGCTGACTTGAAAACTGCTGATACAGACCTGTCATGATGTTTTCCTCACTTTGTAAATGATGTTTTCCAGGTGAAGGACAGTGTTAATGAACATTCTGTATGTGCCTGCTTCACTTCAGGCTGTGTTGTCTCAGAAATGTGAAAAGTCAAAGTGAACTTCATACAACTGAACACAAGTAGGGTAGAAGATAAAAACAACAGCTGAGAACCTCTTCAGCATGGATGGAAAAAAGATTAGATTTTCCTCACAGACCAGCACCCAAATATTTTTGCTTATATCATATCCAAGGGGTGAGCAGAGAAAATTCTGTCATTAGTTTTCTAATTAAATGAGCCTTAATATCAGCTTCTCCAGCTCCTTCTGCTGTGGGGTCCTGGGCACAGCTCAGGAGGTTCAGAGTACTGAGCCAGGCAGCAGCTGAATTGAAAGTAAAAACTGCACAAAGCTCTTCCTTATCCCTGCACATTAATGTGGGAAGAACCAGATTAACCTAATTTATTTCTACACCTCTGTACTTCCTCTAGTTGTTTTCCCTCCTTCTCCCAGTTTTCTGTGACATATCCATGTAGCATCTCCTTATGTTAGTCCAGACTAACACAGTGGGAGGTAAACAGGTTTTTTTTCCCCTCCTTCTTCCCCAGCATACCAGACTTAACTCAAGCAGGAGCAAAAATAAAGAGCAAGTGCATGAAATGCTGCCCTTGTTCATGCAAGTCTGAGATAGTAAACAGAATAGATTGAAAATGGAGTTTTCATTCCATAGACATATCCTTTTAATTTAGAAACCATACCAAATGTAAAAGGGTTGAGGGAAGCAGAGTTTAAATTTAATGAGATGTTTTAATTTCATAGTTTCAAATTTTGTTTCACTTCAGCGACTTCAGTGTTTCTGTTGGATGGTACAGCACAGCTGAGACAATGGAAATGAAATGCTGTGATAATGCCACTGAAACTGCAGGAAAAACAAAAAACTCTCCAACATTTTTAGTGTTAGAGAATGAAGGCACTACTTTATTCTGGCCAGGATGTTTTTCTGGCCAGGATGTGCAACAGAAATAATTTCACCCACATATTGCAGGTTGTGCAGAGAAAATCATTCCATGACACATGCATTTTACTAGACTTTTCACACATTTTATACAGTCAAAACCCATAGAAATTCATTGGTTCAATGTTCATTGGTTCCAAGTCGTGCAGTTCTTAGTATCTGGTTTTCTATTGGATACGGATTTCTTTGCCTTTGATGTTAATTATTATCATTTTTATCTCTTTTTCTTTCCCAGACCAGGTGTCTCTGACCATGCCAGGGGTGGTGTTTGGAGCTGATGGTTTTTAATGGTCGTTAATGGTTCTTATCTTTTGTGGATCTTCTGTACTGCTCCCAGTCTGCTGAGATGTTCAGCTCATCAGATCTCGACTGGTGGAACATCCCCTGGAAAGATATTTCAATTCCTTTCCCTGGAGCAAAAGAGAACAATACTGACTAAAGTTACATAAAGAATTTTAAACTTTTGTTTCATTTCCACAATAACTTTCCACACAGAAGATTGAGTAACCTGATCTGTTATCATGTGTTCTGATTTTTGTAAATCAGTTTTATTTGGTGGAGCAAAGATCTGTAGGAAAGCTTTCAAGAAATTCCCCTGAGTTCAGCCCAAAAAATGAGACAGATTGTATTTCAGACAAACTTGCAGCCAGAATAACCCAGATGAGTTAGTGTACAAACTGCAGAGCTGCTTCAGACTTCCACAAGCACAAGGAAATCTGGCCAATGAATCCATTAACAATTTTCTTCTTCTGTATCCTTTCACCACCAGGACAGTCACCTTCAGTGGACATACAAATTACTGGGTTCATGCAGGTAATAATTACCTTTCAAGTACTCAGCTGGCACTTGCAACAGCCAAATTTAGCTGGTTTATTATCATGCTAGAAATAACCATAGGTATTTTGTCTGTTATTCTGGTTTCTTGTCACAAAGGCTCTGACTGAACACTGTTTCTAACTATCATCAGCTCCTCAAAAGGTCTGTGTTCCCTGTCACTACCCCACAGAGAGCACAGATTATTTAGGTTTGAGGTTGATGTTAGAAGTCACTGGTGAATGAGATTCAAGTCAAGTCAGAAAGTATTAATTTTTAATGTCTTTTTAAAAAGAACTAATCAAATTGTAAATATGTGAAGTAGTATTTGCTGAGTTGACTTTTTTTCCTCCTATTGATCCATAGCCAATTTATAAGGTGCTTTGAAGTAGACTAACTTGAAAAAATGAGTTGTTTTAGGACATTTGGAAACATTCCCTATCAAAGAGATGCAGCTTTTGCATCTCTTAGCAGCAGATTTGGGCACACTGGGAACCCCCCCTGTTTGTCCAATATTGTGATGTAGAGAAGTTCATTAAAACTTTACATAATGCACGTGAGTGATCTCATCCTTGTGTCTTTAGCTCAGCAGAACTAACTGAACTAAGAACTAAACAGAACTAAACTCTTCTGATGGAGTTTTACAGGGCTTTTATTTCTTCCTACTGTCACCAGTAATCTATATTTTAGAGAGAGATGTGTTTTAATTTCTATTTTCACAGCAGAACAAGTGTTCATCATACTTCATACAATGAACAAAAGACTAAACCTGGTCTCACTTTCACAGCTCTTCATTTGGATCAACTTCAAGGGAACTGGTCCAGACTGGAATATCTTTAGTGGGAGCAGGAAAACTTGACTCAGTCTGGGTTTGATTCTGATTTCAGATGTGGCTGTCGACATCACAGCTCTTACTTGATTCAAAACCTTGGGTTAAGTGCATTAGCTGTGTGGCCCCGTCCTTTTCAGGTGGAAATTAATGCAGGACCATTTAAATAAAGTCTTAATCAGGTGCCATACAAACTCCTGATTTAGGTTTTTAAATAACAAACTTGAAGTTAAAACCAGCAGAGCATAAGAAATTCCCAGAGTGGTGAATACAGAATCATTAATCTGAACCACTTTGAGTTTCTGCTCTGAATATTTTAGTAGAGTGCTTAATTAAATTGTGATCCTACTCTTACAAAAGTATCTGCTGTGAGCATACATTCATTTTTTCCTAATCAGAGATGCTATGCAATAGAACTCATAGAAACAAGTTGTCATTTAGTATTTGAATAAAAGAATTTCATGGAAAAGATTTGTTTTCTCTTAAGCAGCAATCACTGCAAGAAGAGATCAGCAAGAACATCAGTGTGGAGGTCGGAATGCATGGCAAATCTCCCAGAACTGAGTGAAGCAGGATGAGGACAGACTGAGCACGGCTCCTCCACATCCCTGTGGCTCCTGTTTGTAGTGATGCAAAGCACAATTAACAGTGGAGTAACGTCAGTGGAAAAACAAAGTAAACCAAGTCAGACTCAGAGCTGAGTTTTTTCATGTTTCCTTGCCATTTACCAGCTGGGTTAGCTGCTGCTCCCACCCCATTTTGTAGAAGAAGCCATCACATCAATGCACGAGCTCAGTGCTGGAGAGACCCAAAGCAGGGCTTTGTATTTTGGCCAGGACCTTCCACATTTTCAGTGCAGGCTATCCTCAGGTGAAACTCAGCCTCAGTTTCCTCCACTGCTGGGGGAACATTGCTGGTCCCTCCTTCAGGGGCTGGGGTCAGTTCTTCAGCTGCATTTTCTCTACAACCACACAGATGAGGAGCAGGAGAGCTCCCAGGAAAGTTCTGGAGGCAGGCAAAGCAGGGGGGACACATTCAGGGGGCAAAGCTGCTGCTCCTCTTCAGGCTGCAAACAGCTTTGCCTAGGACATCACCTGGAGGAGAATTGGGATTCTGTGGAGCTTGTCAGTCATCTAAAGAGATTAGGGGTTAATGATCTTTTGGTGTTATAAATATGCATGGAATGGGGATGAACAGCCTGTAAATTTTGAATTGTCTCTGTGCTGGGCTCTGCTAAGAATTCTCCTTTCTGCTGCTCTTTTCCAGACTCTTCCATGCATTTCCTAGTCTGGGGGTGGCCAGCTCCTGTCAATCACTGGGATGAGATGCTATTGATTTTTGACAAAGGTGGCATTTACCCCAGCCACAAGATACAGCAAGACTCAAAACGAAAACTTCCTGCAGATTCAAAACACTTTCTGTGTCCTGCCAGAGATCTAACAAGTGCTCAAAAGGGGTCAAACCCTGCAAAAGGAGGCTGAGGGAGAGTATGAAATCTCCATTCTTGGAAATATGCAAAACCCAGCATGATCCTGAGCATCCTACCACAGCTGACCCTGCTCTATTTGGTCTCTAGAGCTCCCTTCCAACCCCACTAATCTTATGAAATGATGCCTTGGGTTTTAGCTTTTATATTTTTTAGATTCTCTGCTGCTTGGTGTGTAACTCTGAAATTTCATGGTAGNGGCTCTTGCACTGCCCAAGGTGGATCCTTTCAATAAATTCCTATTTTATTCCTTTTGCTCTGCCTAGTCTCTGTTCCAGGTCAGCCTTTCCAGGCATCAGTTCGATATTTACTAAGATTCTAAAACCTATGAGTTATGAATTATGTCAGGGAATTGAGTAATACATTCTTCAATTCAGGTGGGACCTTTAATCCATACTATTCTCAAGGTGTCTTATAAACAATTGAAAATATGAAACACTTCATTAGCTTTTGAAATGCACCCAATTCTGGGGTGAAATGTAGAACAGTTTAGTAGTTACCAACAAACAAAAAAAACCAAAACAACAGAAGCCAAAGAATGCCATATGCAACTGAAACTATTGGGGGGATTATGCAGGAAGAATTTAATTATCCATGCTGGATTCTGGCCAGAGCTAAAAGTAATCAGAAAGTCAGTGAAAGACCAGATCAAATTGATCTCATTACTCTTGCATTACTTGGATCTACTTCTAAGTGGAAAACTGTTTCCTGAGTCTCCCAGCCTGGTACAGTTCACATGCAGGGGTGTTCAAAAAGATCATTTCACCACTTAAAAACATGGGGAGACAATAACAAAGGCAGAGTCCCAGGCTAGGTTAAGACAGACTGGGATTTGAGTCTCCTCCTCCCGAGGGCAGCAGAATTTTGGCTTCACTGAAGTTGTCTCTCCTGAGATTTGGAAGTGAAATGAATTGCACCAGGTAAGCCACTGAATAAATATTATTCACTGCTTTCTATAGACCACCAGAATTTTGCATGCAATGAACACATATGAACAAACCAAAGGCTGATCCTAAGAGGGTAAAATCTAGTTTCTCTTGGTAGGCAAAAACCACAAACATCAACTATTGTGAGGAAAGTAAATGGAAAGTATTGTCAGGGAGAAAGAAACCAAATTTAGGTGTAATTATGTATACTCTCTAAAAGTTAGGAACTGTTTGGAAACAAGCTCAAAAATAAGAAGATAAGAGAACAGGGAGCAGGTTACTGAAAAAATAAGAGCAAAAAACCTGTGTGAAACATGGGCAGTGTTCAGAAAACTGAATAAGGATTCCCAATGTGAGTGACAACAAAGGGTGGTGGGGAGGAAGAGAACAGCAGCTGCACAGAATCTTTGGAGATTCTGCTTTGGTTGTCAGCTTTGTTCCAGAGTTTATGTCCTCTAGAAAACACATGAGCAATATCCAATGAATATTTTTCTTTAAATTAATCTTCCCCCTTTTCACAAAAATAACATTAAACACATTCATTAGAGAACATCTCAACCCTCCAAGGCCAAACCCACTTTCAGCCAGAGCTGATTTTTTACCCATTATCAGGCTTCCAGCAATGAACAGTGTGTTATTTCAGCAGTGAAGCCTTGTACCTGACAAACAGCCAGCATTGTGCTACAGGGGGAGAGAATAAATGGAAAACAGAAAGATTTGGGTAAGGAAAGGCGAGAGAAAACATAAATAGTGATCTGTTTCTTAAGTATCAATAATGCATCAGTTCTGAAGTGGCATTAGGAAGGCAGAAAATTTTGGTGCTGGATTCTTCTTTTATACTACATCTTTCAATTCGTATTAGTGTAGAGTTTTTCAATAAACAGAAACATAAATCTCTGATGGCAAAAGCCTAGAGGAGCACACACCTCCCTGTCTCCCACAATGAAAGCTTTAATAAGAGCAGGGTTTCAGGGATTCTGCACAAAAGTCCTGAGAGTGGGGTTTTGAAGGATGAAAATGCAACTGCACATCTCACCAGCACCTGCAAAGGACCTACCACTTGTTTGTGAAAAACCAAAAAGGGATAAAGAGCAGAGACTGGCCCATCTTCTGTCCTGACACAGGGCACTTACAACTCTGTGTGCACCCTGAGGATGCCTGCTCAAGGGGAACACAGCCCTGATGTTCCTTAGGCAGCTGGAAGAGCTCTGTTACTGCACAGGAGTTTCCCTACTGAGACATTCCCACATTTTAAGCGAGTATTACTCACCTTTCTCAAACATGAAAACAGAAATTACTATTTGGATGAATCATAGCAATGATTAATTATCCCCACTGTTGGAAAGCTGGCCTTTTATTTCCAATTTGAATGCTTTTAGCTCTCGTTTTCAGAGACTGGATCAGGTCTATGGAGTTTATCCAGGCATGGGCTGCCTGGGGAGGTGTCACTGTGCCTGGAGGTGTTTAAGGACAGACTGGATGTGGCACTCAGTGCCACAGTCTGAGTGACAAGGTGCTGTGGGGTCACAGGTTGGACTGGATGATCTCAAAGGTCTTTTCCAACCTCGTTCATTCTGTGATTCTGGGAATGGGACACAAGTTCCCACTGCTGTGGCTTCCTGCCCTGAGCTGGTGTGGTCCCAGTGTCCCCAGGGGCTCACCCCCAGCCCAGGAGCTGGTCCTGTGCAGCCACAGCAGCCCCCATCCTGTTTGTCCTTTATTGTACTGTGCCCATTTACCTCTGAGAACATTGATTTGTCTCTGTGCATGTGCCTGTTTTTATTCACGTGTGCTCTGCTTGTTGTCCATCCCAGGCAAATCTTTATTCTCTGAACATCCCCAAAAACATGTTCCACTTAGAGTCCTAATTTCTAATGGGGTGTTGCAAAATCGCTGCAGTTAATGGAGTTACCACAAAGCACAGACAAATCAGGCCTCTGCTGGGTGTTGGCAATTGTCTCATTAAGCACAAGCATTTATCAACTGCAGATTTATGTAGAGGGGAAAAAAAATTAAAAATCAACAAGCTGTCCCTACTTTTCTAAGAATAGAGAAACGTAGAAGACAAAGAATAAAACTAAAACATGTGAAATTAAAAATAAATAAAATAATATTTTAAAAATCAATCTTTCTTCCTTTTTGCCATTTCACTTATTGATTCCAGCTTCCCCACTAAAATAACACAGTAGTAGGATTGTTAGAAAAAACATAGGTGGATTAAATAAAATTTGATTTGAAAAGATTCAGGTGATAAAGCTGATTAGATAAACAAGACAGATAAATCAATAGAGAGATGAATAAGTCAGATACCAGATTTACTGTCTGGGGATCCACTGAGCTCCTTCTATTAGAATTTGAATGCGCCTTGGAGATTTCTCAGAAGCTGCCATATCTAACAAAATTACCCCAAAATTATTTACCAGCACTGCTGGATCCCAATCCAGAGGCACCTCCTTTAATGCTACCCTTGGAAGGAATATGCTCCACTACAGAAATCATGCTGAAAAACACAGCTCACCTCTGCAACTGCAGGCCAGAGAAGGTTCTGTGAGGAAATAAATATTCCTTTATGTTGAATCAGAAATATATATCAGATCTCTTGCTCCAGCTACAGGTCATTAAATTGGCTTTATTACCCCTTCCTCTCAATCTTCCTGACTTATTTATCAGGATGAGTTTATTCTCTGGTGGAACACTGCCAGCTTGGCCATGCCCCAGCCTTCCCCCCAGCCCCCAGAATCTGCCAAAGCTGCTGTTTGACCAGGGTTTCAGTGGGTTCCTTTTCTCCTGGAGCAGCCCCTGAGGCACAAGCTGCAATGTGGGGGGCTCTGAACACACCCCAGGCTACTCCATGGGTAGAACTGGTGGCTCTTCCCCACTGAGAGAAAGTAAAATCCATTTAAATTGTCCTTTTCTGGGTCACATCAAAAATGAGTTGCCCAGCTGCAAGGATTGGATTACAGCCAGCACACTCACTGTGTGGGCTGTGTGAAGATTTATGATGTCCTTTAACTAATAATTTTCTAGCTGTTAAGTTCTTGAGATTTGTAAATAATGTGGCAGATAAGTGCACTGCAATCACTCAGCATCTGCACTGAGTTTTAAAACAAGGTTATCTGCTTTTAGAAGAGAGGAGGAGGATGTCTGCACACCCCTCCAGTGGGGAATGAAGAACCTTCTGTGTCAGTAAGGAAAAGAAACACCTCCCAGGAAGGGAGAAAAGAAACACTCCAATCAAATAGTGCTTGGGTGCATGGATTAATTTTCCAAAGGCACTGTGGACCACTAATGGGACACCTCTGTCCTTCTGGGGGACACCTGCAGCTCAAATGTCCCCTTTTGTCATCCACTTGTTGAAGAACATTGCCTGCAGTGCCCACACTCTTGGAAATGGTTTGCAAAGGTGAAACCAAACGACTGGTAATGGTTTTCCTACAGAAGTTCTGTGCCATCAGTGTGAAGAACAGCCAGGTCATGTTCCAGACATCATCTCCAAGGGAGACCTTAATTCCTGCATTGTGGCTGTGGTCCATGGCCATCCAGGACAGCCTGCCTGCTGAATCCTGGGACAGCTCATCAAATCTCAGCTTGTTTCCTCTCGACTTTGTGGTCTTCACAAATATATAATTATATATATTTTATATATATATATAANTATATTTTATATATATATATAATATAAAATGCAGCACCATCAGTTTGTGCTGCAAATCAAACCAGCACTCTAAACCACATTAGCACTAATGTAGTGTGTTACCCACCTTGAGTCCCAAGTCTATTTTTAAGAATGATTTATGAACAAAAATTGACATGCATAATTAACCTAATTTGAGTATTCTGCGGTAAATGTTATTATAGAACTCTGGTCTAAATTAAACAAAATTAAATCCTGATAAAAATTTACTATCCTGCAGTCCCCCAATGAGCCTGTGCTTTAACAGAAGATATCATGTAAAAACCATTAGTTTAAAACTGAATGAATCTCATTCTTGCACTATTAATTTGAGTCCTTTAGTTTCATGCTTCAGGTTTTTGCAGATTATGCTTAATTAACTTTTTATAATGGTATTTAAATTAGCTGTTAGATATGTGATAAGAATATCTTGACAGATATGTTTCTAATTTGACCTGCAGGATTTCATTTCAGAAAGTTGCCCTGAGTTTGATGTCTTTGCATCCCTTCTTCCTTGTCTTGGCTTCCTCTGTGCCAAACACTTTCCTCTCATGCCTTTAATATCCCAGGAAGGCAGATAGCAACAAATATTCAGCTCCAATCATGACAATACATATTTATTTGTTTTTTAAGTGGCATTAGAAGAAAATTATCCTAAGGCAGCTTAGAGAAAAACACACTTAAAAAAAATCACTGTGTTAAATGTATATCTGAGCTCAGCACAAAATCACCCTGTTCTGAGCAAAGAATGCCCCCTTATTGTGCCTTTCTTTTTACCTACAGAGCAGCAAGCTCAGGAGCACCCAGGGAGCACAGCTCTGATGAGGAAGTACAGAGATAAAAAACCCTTCAAAGCACATGAAAGCAGCAAGACAGAAGTTCTGTACATGCATCAAGTTTGTTCAGCTCACACAAGAGCAAGACTTTCCAAGAGAGCTCACCTACCTCTTACCTTTTCAATTAGAACATATTTTCAGCATCAAAAAATTACATTTTTAAAATTTTTCGTCATTCCAGCCCTGAGTAACAAAATTCCTAGTCATAACAAGACAGCAAACCAAGAGGAAAGCAAAACAGTGTTTAGGGAGTAGGAAAGAGTCCAGATGTGCTCCTGTTGAAGCTGAGCATGCCCAGGTACCCATCATTTCTGTGCCATGGCTCACCCAGGTGACACTGCATCCTTCCAGCACCAAACCCATCCCTCTGCTGAGGCCCCACTGGCAGGGATGGAAGGAAAGCCTTGGGCTCTGGTTACTCTCAAAGGAGCCTGGAAGCAGCCTCAGTGCTGTGGTCAGGTCCTGCCCATTTACTGCAGTCAGTTTTGCCACTTACAGTCATGCTCGTTTTTGGATGTCCTAAAATATAATAGGAAAAAATACAATAGGGTTAAAAAAATCATAAATCACTCATTCTGTAATACAACAAACATTCCAGTCTTAAAATGGAACAAGTACTGAGGGTCAGGCTGCTTTGGTTATTGTTAGTGAAGATTACAAAAACCTTGCTAAACAATTGTGGAGGTATGAAGAAATAGCTGGATGTGGCACTCAGTGCTCTGGTCCTGTTAACAGGGTGGCAAATCAAAGTTTGGGCTCGATCTTAGAGGTCTTTTCCAACCCCAGTGATTCTGTGCTTCTATGAATTTGAATAGATGCTCATTTCCTCCATATGCTCTTATTCCTCATAAGACTCCATATGCTAGATCAAGAGTTGTCTTAATTAACTTTAAAATTTTGATTGTGATACTATTGAATTGTTTCCAATCTAAAGATTATTATAAAATGCTGTTACAACAGCTTGTAAAAAAAATCTAAGAGGACTTAAAAGATGTACATCTGTGAGTTATAGTACAAACAAGCAGAAATTCCAACTCATTGTTTTATTGTTTAAAGTATTATATGATCCTTAACATACTTGATTTGACTACTGACCAGTTCTTTCACTTTTCACTTTATTTTTTCTATCACCCCAAATGGATTCTCTTTGCAGTCTGACACAATTCCCTGTTTCCCCTGTTTCCACTGAGGGGCAAGGTGGTTTGGGGTTTGAAAAAGCTTTGGTGAGGCAAAATGTTATGTTCCTCAGCATCTGCTGTGTCCTAACCACAGAATTATTTCCTAATAATTGCAAGGCAAGCTGGGCAGGTCAGTCAGGGGTGTTCCACTGGTGGTGGGGTCACCATCCCTGGTTTAAAAAAGTCTGGGTGTGGCACTTGGTGCCATGGTCTAGTTGAGGTGCTGGGGCATGGGTTGGACTCTGTGATCCTGAAGGTCTCTTCCAACCCATTAATCACAGTGATTCTGTAATTAATGACATGCATTATGTGCAGATGTGTCACATAAGGCATAAGTTCATCTAGAAATGATCCATTTGTATCCTGCTATCCAATAAAGCCAAAATAATTTTTAGATTATCTAGGATATTACCAACTTTGCTGACCTTTTTTCAAAGACACTGGGAGGGACACTACCATTTACTTTGATCAGAAACATTGCCATCACATCATCAAATAATTGGATGACAGCCACTTTCATTGTGCAAATTCTTTTGATAATTTGCTACAACACTAAAGAGACTGGGAGACTTGTAGGAAACACTAACAGAAAACAATTGTTTTTGTCTTTTGGGAATACACAGTCAAGCTCAATTCTGTTTGCACTGGTGTAAATTTATCGTGGGTCCATTCAACCCAGCAGTCCCACAACTCTGTGAGCTCCAATTCTGGAGCCTGGCTGAGTCCCTGCCAAGCCAGATCCTTGCAGTTCCTGATTTATTGTGGTGAAATATCTCTGTGCTCAGTCCATCAATCATCATTCTTGTGAGATGCAGGGGGTAAACTGAATCATGGTCTCTGTCCCAGACATTTCCACATTTTTGGGTGATCTATGTTATCTTCATCCTCCTCCAAGAACTTCAAAAGCATATACAATGAAGAAAAAATGATGCAGAATTATTTTTTTTTAAAAAATTTTTACTCCCCTCTCGAGACTAATAGAAGTTTTTAAATGGTTCTATTCATCTAATTTGTAAAATTAATTATCCCACCCAGAAAATTCCTGTTATAAAGTTTGTGGCTAAGAAAAAAAAAAAAATCTTAGAAATCTTCCCCAGACTCAAATATTTTAGATGAAACACCTGCAGCCATCTGTGTTCATCTCAAGTTTTAAACTTCTTGAAGTTTACTCAGCATAATAATCAGAGGTGAATTAAGGTTATCACAACCTAAAAAGACCTCTGGTGCTAAAGGATGTTGATACTTGAGAGGACAGGGGAGGAAATACCTATTCTCTACTGGTCCAATGAAACAGAAAAAATAGGGTAATTATTTTTTTTCTGTTTCCAGATTACAGATGGGAAGAAAAAACGACCTCAATTTATGGCCATTGTCAGGATATTTCAACTAAATTAACAGCATTTAAAATATGTGTATGAAATATTAGATGGATGAAGTCTTGAATCTGAGAAGTCATTAAGTCCTCGTTTGGCTTAATTTATAAAGACTGTCCAATAATTAGAATTTTTTATATTCAAGAGGTAAGGATAAAGACATTGATGATTCAAAAATGGCCACAGAAAACAGACTATAACTGTTAAAACTATAAAATATTTATAACTATAAACTGTTATAGCTATAAAATAACCAAGGCAAAAAAAATCTGTGTAGATTTTATGTGAAAGGTATTATTTCATTTATAGATTTACATCATATCACATTGATGATTCCTAAAGTGTTCAATAGCAAACGGGAATTATCCACAGTGATTTCAAAATGCTCAGATTAATAGTTGTTAAATTAGATGGGTTTATTAGGACAAAAGTTATAAAATGTGCTGACAGTAAAATGCAGAAATNTTTCAGGAGCTCCTGAGCACTTGGAAAGTGTGTTCAGGAAAGCAGAGAGGCAGAAATTTGTTCCTGCACAGAGAAATCCTTTGCTCCTTCCCAGGCTGAAAATGAGATCATCCCATTTGAGAACAGCACCTGAGCTTCAAAAAACCCTCCTCATCCTTCAGGGCAGGTGTGGCATTTGATAACACAACAATACAGGACAAAGCATCCTTTTTTTAACATTCCTGTGACAATGTCTCACTCCCACCCTAAACCTCCTCCTATTCCAGAGTTCAGCCTGGCTCAGCTCTCCTCTTCCTCAGCTTAATCCTCTACTGATCATTCAGGAAACATCTAGAGTTTTCCTTTCTTTAGTCATATAATTAAATATATTTTTTTAATTCAACAGCTGCACTGGCAGTGGACTGCACAAGGTGCAGCTTTTTCCCACTCACACAAGGGGAGTTTTTAGAGGACAAAAAAGGGATAAGACAGGACCATTTTCTGTCCTGCCTTCCCAAAAAGCCCAGCCTGGGAGGGAAGGTCACAAAGCCAGGCTGGTGTCAGTCACACAGCAAAGCCAGCAAGGACATAACCCATTACAAACTCAAAGAATCAACATTAAATAATAGTGGGGGATGGAGGAACAGCTCATATACACATGGAAGCTAAAAGAGATCATGTGAAACTGGAGATCCCCCAGTCCTGAATGGCAGAAGGGCACAACTTGCCTGCTCACTGGTCATTTCTGACCAAAGGCTAAAACTCCTCCTTTTTCCTCTCCTCACTGTATTTTTCTCCCTTTTTCATCTCTGTTCCCTCTGAGCAGCACTCCCCACTCCATGGGCAGCCTACATTAAGTGCAGGGAAAAACCAGCCAAGCTCCCAGTTAAAGGAATTACCTCCCCTCTCCCTCACTCTGCCACCACAGGAATTCCACAGGGCTGGGGAGTTTTTCCTGAGGGAGCAAACACCCTGCCTATAAACCCATTCTTACCAAACAAGGAGAGCCTGGCTCTGCTTATTTGGATTAATTAATTACCACAGTTTCTGACAAAGGAAGATACCTTCCTTCCCAAAAGTGTTTGCTTTCATGTTTGGAGAAGGAAAATAAAGAGAAAAATGACAAACACATATTAATCTGTTGAGG
>VZTT01052591.1:30260-42970 GCA_013400855.1 Buphagus erythrorhynchus
TTTCTCCCTTTTTCATCTCTGTTCCCTCTGAGCAGCACTCCCCACTCCATGGGCAGCCTACATTAAGTGCAGGGAAAAACCAGCCAAGCTCCCAGTTAAAGGAATTACCTCCCCTCTCCCTCACTCTGCCACCACAGGAATTCCACAGGGCTGGGGAGTTTTTCCTGAGGGAGCAAACACCCTGCCTATAAACCCATTCTTACCAAACAAGGAGAGCCTGGCTCTGCTTATTTGGATTAATTAATTACCACAGTTTCTGACAAAGGAAGATACCTTCCTTCCCAAAAGTGTTTGCTTTCATGTTTGGAGAAGGAAAATAAAGAGAAAAATGACAAACACATATTAATCTGTTGAGGAAATTGCTCCATGCAGGGTGGGGTGAACAGAGAGCTCTCAGACCTCTGCTTGAAGCTGCAGTCACTGGCAAAGGGTAAGGCTCAAAACACATAAATTAAGATTAGAAACATTTGTATAGAGCACCACAAGAGATTAGAGCACTTTACAGATGTTTTCCTCCCAATGGCAAAAAGAAAAGAATGCCAGACTATCTACATAGTTTTAACCACAGCCCCAAACAAAATGCTAGCTAGAAATTGTTCATTCTGTACTTGGAAAACTCACTTTGGCACATGAGAGCTTCTTAGTCCAGGGATATCCAGCAGGAGAAACATCTTCAGGCCTCCATTCAAGATAAGCTCTTTTCTAAGAGCTCTGCTTAATGGTCTGTCCATGCTGGGATGTGTAATCCTGTCATTTCACTCATCCCTCCCTTATGACCAGGCAGCATTTCACCTAAGTACCTCTCTCATACAAGAGTCCAAGTGACAAGATGACAGATTGTGCTCACAATCGTTATTATTTAGATGACATCAATACAAATATAGGGTAATTATTTTGAAACCAATATGATCTGTTGGTTTAGCACCACAGTATTTGCCAGCCCTAAACTCCAGCAAGTCAGAGCTATGGAGGAAATGGCTCCTAAACAAACCTGCACAAACCAGGATTTTTCTGGTTTTTTGTATAATTTTCCTCACAAAAGGTGTCCTTTAATATTTAGGGTGAAAACTCCTAAGTCCAGATAAGTATCAAACATTAATCTCCATTTCAAGAAATATTATTCCTTTCAAGAAAATTTCCCAGAGTGAGGAATTGAGAGCAAGAGAGAAACTAATCTGAAATGTTGGTCTGGGTTTCTTCCTCATGTCCAGATCTCAGCCCACGTTTAGCAGTTCTAACAAGAACACACCACAGCTCCCACTGTGATTTGTCTTCAGAAATGAGGCCTTATGATTCTCATTTCTCAGCTCCCTCCAGAAAATATCTGGAGAAGTGAAAATCCCAGGCTTGTCATATCTGTCAAGCCGATGTTGCTTTGAGACAGCTGAGTTACTATGGTTAACTTAATCACAATATCCTGCTTCCAGTTTGTGGCCACAGATACACAGAACACTCGAGTCAAAATTAAAATTGGGCAAAGCAGAGCAATATGCTGCATTGTTTCATTTATTTCCCCAAACCAAGTACACTGGTAATACAATTTAAATACTAAGTAGGCTCACTCAAGTGGCACCCAGGAGAAGATTTCTGCCCAGATAACTGATACTCCGAGAAAATCCTGTCATGCTCTGAAACACAACGATGATTATCTTGCTGCCATAAAGAGCAGAATGGAAATTTCCTCACCCAACAAGCCTGTACTAAGTGGCTTTGACATTACAGATAGCAATTACTGAAATCCTTGTCAGCAGACACTGCCTGTCACCTCTGCCACAGAAACACCTTCCCAATAAAACACTGCTCAAAGGATCCTCCAGGTGAGGAGCAGAAGCAGGTCAGGATCCATCCTTGCAAAGCACTCAAATAAACCTGCCAGGCAACCAATGAACCAAGCCATGCTGTTAGATAAGCCAAGATTAATTCCTTTCAAATTATGGGGTTTTTTTTGTCCTAAATACTTCACTTTGTCTCTAATTTCTGAAAGGTTTATTTTCTGTGNGCCATATGAACCAAGCCATGCTGTTAAATTCCCTTTAAATATTTTTTTTTTTTTTTTTTTTTTTTTTTTGTCCTAAATACTTCACTTTGTCTCTAATTTCTGAAAGGTTTATTTTCTGTGGCTACAGAAACCAGTTTTCTTCATCAGGAGCAGCATGAACACAGTCTTGGTCAGGTAAACCAGGTGTGACAGTGCTGGTCATGCCCAGCAGCTCTGATGCTGTGTCTGCAAACACATGATGTCTTTACACTGAAATGTTTGTGGGATTGTGCTTATGTTTTGGGAGGTGGGTTTTTTTTTCTTTTTCTTTTTTTTCTTTTTTGAACTTATCTGGCTCAAGGAGATTAGCACACCACACAGAAAGCTGATCTGGCTTAATCACTGCCTCCTTTAAAACTCAGTTACAAGTAAGCCTAAGGGCTTCTTCTAGACCCATTCTTAAAAAAATGTATCTCCATCTAAAACTCAGGTCCTCACTGTTTCTTCTGGGCTCTTCCAATAATAAATACTATTTTCATTCAGGATATACTGTCAGAGAACTGCTGCATCCAGAGGAACAACTTCCGTTCAAGCCATTCACACAGCAGGATCTAGGCAATAAGAAACCCCACATTTGCTCTTTGCAGTGTCTTATTGCAATAATTCGGTCTCTGCACATTCTGTAGCATCAATCAGCCACATATATTTGTGTTTTGACCTCCCTGGTGCCACTAACACAATGAATAAACAGATCCTGCAATACCAAAGCCATGCCTTACTCCATTTGCTGCAGACATTTAAAATTTGCTGCAGACACTCTGAAAGCTGGGCAAGTGGAGCCAGTCTCCTCTGTATCAAAGAGCTCTTGAATCTCTGATCCAGGAAGGGGTTATTCTCTGCAGGTCTGAATCTGCCACAGTGGGAAATCAATGCTCCCCACTGCAGCCTGAAACTTCTGGCAAAAACTCGTGCTGTGCCTCTGTGTAAAAAAGTCACCCTTTAACAGTGCTTGCAAATCTGTTTACAAATAACTGCAGACTTCCCTGCTAGATACCCAGGTTTAAATAAGGAAGTGAAAAAAAAAAAACAACCACATGAAAAAAGGACCCTTCAAAGCTGAACTAAAGCATATGATGATAATATGAAACAAACTCTGCATGCAAGTCTGTTTGCTAAATAATATATTGCTACAGCAGTGCTGTAATGGGCTACAAAAATCTGGGATCTTGTGATTTTCTGCGGTGAGCTTTGCTAGGGAGCACTACAGGATTGCTCAGCTGTTGAGAAGCAATGACTCCAAACTGCTTTTTCAGCAAAAGGCCCCTGTCTTAGCCAGCCCTGAGCTCTCCTGCCTCATGTACCTGTTCAACCACTGCCAGAAGCCATGGGGGATTTGGAAATCCCTTTGTCTGGGAGGTGCCCGTGAGGCTGAATGGAGAGAGATCCCCCACAATCAAAGCTCAGTTTTTAGGAGCACCCTGATGTCTCTGAACAGGAGAAATGAGCTGCAGAGGATTTCCCCATGGGGGTAGCACAGCTCAGGGGGAGAGGCTGCAGAGACATCATTGGGGTGCTGAAGGTTCAGGAATGGCCAAACTGGCAGCACAGGCAGCCCCATTCCGAGCAGGAGGCTGGAGTACAGCCCTCCAGGAGTACATCCTCACCACATTTCTGGGATTAAAGGATCCTTTGTTTTGTTACAGCCCTCCAGGAGTACATCCTCACCACATTTCTGGGATTAAAGGATCCTTTGCTTTGTTACCTGATGAACTGATGCAGGTGGCAGGGCCATGGTTTTCCTCTGGCTCTCCAGTGCCCACATCAGTGTTTGCAAACCTCATGATAACGTCCCAGGAGAGGCAGGATTTGAGCTGTTCCTATTTCTATCACCAAGAGCCTCTTCTAAAAGCTGGCAAGTCAGATCTACTGTATATAATAGTGGATTAAGAAAAATCACAAATACAGTGTATAAATCCAAACTTTCAGAGCCCTTCAACATGTCTGAGAACTTGAGTCTTGTGACTGAGACCACCCAAACACCAGGTGACCCAGAGCATCATATTCCCAGAGAATGGGGACTACTTGGCAATATTTGACTTCCTGGAAAACAAAAATATAAATAAAATAAAAAACAAGAGAAGATTACGTCTAGCATGGCTTGCTAAAGGCTTCAGAAAAAAAAATAAAAAGAGGGAAAAAAAAGAAGAAAGAAAATATGAACTCTGTCAAAAACAGATCTTTGATTTGCTAGAGCAGAGAAGGATCAAAGTATGGTGCAAATGACAGGAGGAGAAAAATTTAACACATCTCTCAAAATGAAACAGCTTTTCTTAAACAGAACCTTGTGATAATATGAGTGTTCCTAATGAAATGTTCTAATCAGCTTAATGAAGAGCTAATTTTAAGATCTTGGCAGAAAGAAATCCAAAGGACTTATTCAAATCATCAGTAAAAGGATTTAGTATCATTTCCACCTCTGAGCTGATGCACAGGGAGGGGGTTGTTGGCAAATTTATATTGCTATGGAATGCAAAAAGAAGGACAAAATCCTCCTGGGGTCTGTGCCTGTCACTGTTAGAGGAGGAGATCAGGAACTCCACACAAAGGCAGGAAGAACAACATTTTTTGCACACCAGTGTAACCAAGCACAGATCTGAACTCACCCACTCACTCTCCAAACACACAATGCTGTCCTCTAACAGAAATCCACTCATTACTGGAATTATGCCTACAGTGAATCCAGTACCAGAGGTGTAGCAAAAACTCTGAATAATTAAGCAACCGTATAAACTCACATTCACACACTTGAATAATGGATAATCTTCTACTCACTGATAACCCTTGAATGAAAGCTGAGTGAAAAAAAAATGTTAATGCATGGAGAAAAAGAGCTTAGACATGAAATATCCTCATTTTATGTTATTGGAAATCCATGCTCTCAGTGGATAGATTTCTGTTTACAGGGGGGGCAGACTTGTTGGAATTGCTGACATGATTTATCTTCATGATATTTTAGCCTCACTTGCAGTGTTGAACTTTCTCTTTTGTAACATTTATAATTATGCCACATCTCACTAATGGGACATTTTAAAGGCAAGAACATCTATGTCTTGCTCCAGCATCATGGGGGTTCTGTGGCTCTTTGCTTCAAAGAACAGTGACATTCCTAAAGACTCTCTCTGTGCACTGTGTGTGACATTTTCTATCAGGTGAAGCTTCTCATATCCACCCATGCAATTAAATGATTTGCTGTTTCACAGAGCTGGAAACATTTTCCTGCTGGAAATGGCACTGGCAACTGAGGAGCATCAAACAATAAAACTGGAACCTATTGTGTTGCCTTCCATTAGTGGCCCTGTCCTTTGAGCAATTAAATGTTACAAAACAAACACTGGCACTGCCAAAGCCCAGACAAATAAGAGAGAAAGCATCAGAGAACAGACAGGAAAAGCACCATTTTTTTTTTCCCCTAAGATATTCACTATTTATACACTTGAGCACACACACATCAAACCCAGCACAGACTGGGAGAGAAGAGAGCTGTCTCATGGAGCTGAGGTTTGAAATGCTGATTACACCACACTCCTCACACTGAGCAGAATTCCCTCTGCTCACAGAGGAGCAGCAGGAGAAGCCCAGCCCCTTTCACAACATTCCTGGGAATCACCAACATCCCACCCTGTGAGCACAGTTAATGGTTATTAATGTCAGCCAGCTCAACAGCACCATAGAGGGATTTTTCCCTAGCCAGTGCTGCTGTTGAGTTTGTTATAAAATACTAAATAAGCATCACTGAATGAGACAAATTCTGGGAATATCTATCTTCCATCAACTGTACTTTTCTTCCAAAACCTTCTTGAGGTGCTTATTCAACTAGAAACTCCTTGTGGGCAGAGAATAAATCAGACTAAATTTGAATACCGATTTAGTCTGACATTTTGTAAAAAACAACAAAAAAATCATGTTAAATTGGTAACTGGATCTTCCTGGCATCCTAGAACATTCTTAAAAAACTTAGATAGTCCCAGTACACCCAATACTTTGAGTCAATTCCTAAAGGAATATTTTGCAAATTTGAAGTTTTATGGCTGCTATAGCCCTTGGACAAAAATCTGAGCACATCCAGCTTGTCTACATAGCCACAGACAGCTGCAGATAGATCTTGCTTCTTGAAAAAAACATTATTAACTCCCTATGAAAGCACTACCAGTGCATTATTATGGCAGACAATTACTATATAAAAAAAGATAGGTGAGTCAAAGCTGCCTCAACTGCTCATTCCACTGGCTGTGGGATGAATTTTGAGGTAATGGCAATTTTGCCTTTCCTTTAATGCAGCCAGGACTTGCCTCTTACTATTTTAATGAGTGAGTTCAGCAGCTGCACAGCAATGTCCACCTACAGACTCCCACACAGACACATAACCACAGCCTGCAAGTGCCAGAACTTCAAAGAATAAAGAATAAATTTATATTTCAATGCTAGTTCAGTATTAAGAAAAAAAAACATAATAATAACTCAAGCAGGTGGTAGAGGTGGGAATGTGCCTCAGCAAACTGGTATTTTGAAGTTGAAACCCCCCTTTACATCTATAAACTGATAATTTACTGTGCAATGATCTATTTTTATGGAAGTCATCATCATATGGAAACAACCTCGCTCTCTTTTTTTACATGGCCATTCATTTTTAATTGCATGGGCCACAGACACATTTATTCATTTCCATCACAGATGTAGGTGTGTATCAGCACGTGCAAGAGCAACTGCAAATATATTTTGCACCTGCAGTGCACATTAGGAAAGCTATCCAACAAGTAAGCCTGAAATCCACATTTGCAGTTTTGCAGGGAATAAAAATCAGGCTGACTCAGTAAAAGGTGCTTTGATGCTGATTCTCTGCACTTACTGCCTGAGCAACTGCTCCTGTCTGGGGGAATGGAAAGCATTCTCTCCTATAAAATACGTGTGGGAAAGAGGGAATAAACACATGCAGGCAGCAGGTTGATATCCACAGGGAAGCACATGGAAGGAGCCACGAGCAGGGAGAATGGCTCTGCATGCAGGCAGGGAATGTTTGCCTGAATTTCAGTGCCCTGGCCCTGGATGGGCTCAGGCTCAGGATGAACTGAGCTGGGAACCTCTGCTGACACTGCCAGACTTTCCTGTTGATATCCAGGTGCTGTTGTGGCTCTAGCCCAGAGCCAACAGCCCCTGAGGATGGGGAGGGATGTGCTGAGCAGTGGGTACAGAAGGCTTTGCACATCCACAGAGAGGGGTGCACAGGGCTCCAGTGCTGCCCCAGAGGGACACACTGATCTTCCTGACAGGTAGCAAAAGACAGTAATGGCTTTTTTCCTCCCCAGCAGCTTTCTTCACTGTTTTGTTTTGATTCAGCATGAACTCCATTCTCCCAATTCGTTTTTCTTCTCGTGGTTCTGTTCAGCCCACCCTTGCCTCCTACAGGTTCTGGGTTTCTTTGTGTTTGTGGTTTTGTTTGGTTGGGGATTTTTTGGGGTGGGATGAGTTTTCAGACTTGAGCTGCTAGAAACTTTGGGTACAGAAGTTAAGGAAAGAAAATAACTGACTGTCCAGTGGTCAGATTTCTGTTGGTGTAGAGTCTGAGCACCACTGAAATTACTATTTTATACTGCAGAACAAAAGAGTTTCTAAGCCATCCAGCTACTTTAAATTTGCTGGTATAATAAAATGTTGCTAAAGCTCCTTGTGCTTCAATTTTCCTTGACAGTGTTTCAAAATGGTATTTTTGTGGAACATTTGAACTTTAATTGCTCTGATTCCACTTCTGACTATGCACAGAATCACAGCAGCCCAACACAGGCACACGAGGGTTTTTCTTTTTTCAGAGGCTTGACAGTACAAGACAAACAAATGACTTTTCAAAACTCCAGAAACCTACTTTATCCCAAATTCCTGGTAGCCTTCCTCCCAAGAGAAATGTCAGCATTTTGAAGTGTGTTGAAAATGTTTTGTTAGTGATGTTTCAGTTGAAGACACCCAGCATTTCATTCAACTTCTGCACAGACAGTTCCTTGTCAGCATTCCTGGCACAGGGGACAAGGGTTTGCTCTCCAAAGGACAAATCCAACTGGCACAGGGCTACAAAACTTCTAGCATGGACCCTGTATGTCCCAGGCAATAATTGCTTGGAAACACTTCCAGGTATCAGGACTTTGAGGCCTTGAATGTGCTCAGACCACAAGGCAGCTGCAGATTCAAGTCACAACCTGGATGTTCCCAGACACACCAAAGGCACAAAGCCCAGCACACACAGAGTTGAATTCCTCTGTCCATGAAAGAAATAAAATAAATACTTTGTCAATAAGTCCATATGAAAAGTCTGAAATAAGTACTATACTCCAAATTTTTTTTCTTTATATGTAATGGGAAGATTTTTGGAAATAACATGTCCTTAAAGTCTCATCACTAACACAAGTCTCAACTTTATTTTGGAATATTTACTTCCAGTAATTTTCTTTAGACAGGCATCTCCCACATGCAACAGAATAAATCAGCTTCTTTAGGAAAAACAAGTAGAATGGCTTTGAAAAACTTTAAAACATTTAATTACAAATACATGGGCTTTTGGAGCATAAGTCCAAGCATTGGTTCACTGAGGCTCTCCCTGCTTACCACTGATGTGTGTACTGATGATTCTGCTATATTCCATGAAAGATAAAATGCAGAGAAATCCAATATGCTGCTTCTCCTTTAGGAATTCATTTGCTGACAAATAGTTTTCTGTCAAGAATTATAACCATATAGGGAGACATCAAAAGAATTTGTCTAACTTCTTCCTTTTGCACAGTGCATATCTGCAGTGGTTGCACTGTGAAAGCTGTTAAAGAAAATAAAATATAAATCCCCAAATTCAGGGCAAGCATTGTATGGTATATATGCTGCCAGGCACAGGATCTAAGGTGAAATCAGTTTCTTTAAAGTACTATAAATTTGTTTTTAAATATCTTATGCTTCTAACAAAAAAATGTATTCAAAATACACATGATGAACTCCATTGCATGTGAGCTGTGCATGTACAATTTAGCCCTGCTAATCCCTAAATGAGGCTCATTGCCTTGTCTGCCCCATTTCATGTTGGGTTTGGAAACAAATAGGTTTGAGTTTCATAAATAACCAAAGTGTTCTTGAGCAAAGCCTTTCTTGACTCATTCTCCTACATTTCTATTAGCAGTGAAAAATATGATAGAGCACAGAAAGAGAAATAGGAACAAAAATTCAGGACAAAGAATTGTCAAACACAGCTTTTCCTCAAAAAGCTGATTCATACAATGCTAACAGTCCCTTTTTCAGTGCAGTAAGATGTGGAAGGATATGTCACATTATATTCATGCAAAAATACAACAGAAAACAGTTCATCCTGATTTTATTCTCCAGTTAACCAATGAACAATGTGTTTATTTACCTTATTTAAAGAGAAGGCTTTTTTTTCTCCCTGAAACACTTCACTCATCAGTAGATGTGAACTCTCATGATATAAATAATCTGTCAATCTATTCCCTATTGAAACCAAGATCTAATTTCTTAATAATTTATGGCACATGCCAAGTAATACTGAAATATGTTATTGTTATTATTATTACAGAGCCCAGATCTTGAAGCTTGCCAAGTAATGGTGAGTACAGGGAAAATATGTCAGCACGTTTCTGGTGTGAAATTTATAGACTATTGAAGTTTTTAATTTCAGATTGGTAACTGTACAATAAGAGGTATTGTCTTTTGAAGGACAGCTGTTTCACAGCTGATAACATACCATGGACTTCAATAACAAATCTGCCTTCCTTAGTATAATATGGATTTTCAAGTGAAAACAGGGTGCTGATGGCATTACACAGCTCAAGGATTTGGGACCCTCTCCATGGCCAGTGACAGCTCATGGGCCACAAGCACCTGGGCCAGCCCCGAGCCCTGAGCTCAGCAGTTCTGCACATCCCAGCTGCCCATTCCTGCTCTGCCCTCACCAAAATCCTGATCCCCTTCCCTGTCTCCCTCTCCTGGGGACTCTGGGGTGCTGTGACTCATTTCACCCTCATAACCCAGTCCAGGCTGATGCTGAACATGACAAAAAGGCAACTTATTGTGACCCCACTTGTGTTTGTCACCTCTTTCCCTGTCGTGTCCATGTTCTGGTGGGTGCCCTGAGAACCCCAAATTAATCTCATTTGTGTTCCTTTATCCTTCTCACACACATCCAAAGCCCTCAGTGACTCCCATATCAGCTCTGAGCAGCACAGACTACTTTTTTTTCTTTCTTTTTTCTTTTTATTTTTATTTTTATGTCAAACAAAATGTCAGCAGGTAACTGCTCTTGCTTCTCTAATGCCATTCTGAAATGTAGCAATGCTAAATATAGACTGATTTAAATGCAGTTCTTTTAGCTGGTATTTCATTATCTTGACTTTTTTTTTAACAAACCTTTTGTAATGAGACAAATGGACTAGCAGCAGTATGCCATAGAATATATTATATTGAAGGTACCTTAAAATCCTACCTACAATTGCTGCAAATAACTAACTAAAGAATATACATTGGGTGCAATAAAAATAGATTTGACACACACCACCACCTGTTCAGCTGTACTACCTTCTGATAAGGCCATTTCAGAAGTAAGGGTAATATTTAGATAAGCACTCTTTAAAAATAATCACAGCAATGAGATAAAAATGATGATTAAGCTTGTAACTCACAATTCCTTTTAATTCCATAGGAAAACTTCATGCATTTCCCTTATTTGCAGAGGCAGCTTTCTCAGGAGCACCAAGGCTCCAGTCTGGACAATTTGCTGGGCAAGTGGAGCTGGGAGAGGTTATTTTTATTTTATGAAGCACAGATTTGTATTTTTTTTTATTGGGATCTCAGCAACATTATTTCTTTCCAAAGCTGTTTGAAGCATCTTTAGCCTTAATTACACACTTGTCTGCTTCCATTGGCTCCTAGAATCCTGTCTAAAATCCTTGTCTGGACATTTTGTGTTTCCATGGGCTGAAAAGCTCTTTTTAGAATACAGGTTCATGGCTAATTTCCTCTGCATCACAATTAGAGTTGGTCATTTCAGACTGGGAATCAATAGATTTAGTTTTGTTTTTGCCTCTCAAAATAATGCTCTGAGGTTTTGCTGTTTGGGTTTTTTCTAAAGATAAATGATCAGATAATGCATTACCTAAAGCAGAAGTTATTGTTACTGAAAGCACCACTACCCACAGCTTTAATTCTCAATAACCACTGCTTATTATAAGTCAGAAAGCAGGGAGAAGTAATTGTTATGTCTGTAATGGTTTCCAGGGGTTTATTCTGTCTAGATGCAACTGAAATTGCAATATTGTTGTAAATGCATATCAGTGTTACACTTAAGCATAAAGGATCAAGGATTTTTGAATGGAGAGCATTTCAAATTCAGTTTCTCAATATACAGGTGTTTATGCTCCTCTTGAGGGCAAGTGAATTAAAATGAGTGTGCTGGTACTGTACATGTAGGCACCAAAAAACAGGTAAGGCAAAAATTGTTCTGTTGTAAACACATGGAACAAGCATGTAAATAGTCTCAATTGTCCCTAAATGTGTTAAATCCGAGTTCATGTGGCTAAGAAGGTCTGTACCACTCGATAAACTCCTTATACCTGTCCCAACAGAAGGCATGTCCGAGTTTGGAGCTGTCATTTCTGAGTCTCGAGGTGATTAGATTGGATTATGATGAGCACTCTGGCATATGTGCTGTACATAAAAGTCATCCTATGCAGTGCCAGCACCTGAGGAGGCTGCAGGTGCCCTGGCACTGACAGAAGAAATGAGCCAGGGCAGTCCATGGCAAAAAATGGGTCAGGTTTGAGCACCGTGTGTCCCAAGAGCTGTGTCCTCATCCCCTGGGTGTGAGCCATGCAAACACAGACCTGCACTGGGCTCCAGAGCTCACCCTGCTCCCACTGCTGCCACAGAGCCCAGCCAGCTCCACCCTCTTCTCTAACACCAATCCAACCTCTTTTAAAAACTCCAGAGTAAAGAACATAACAGGCTCTCTGCATTATTTGTGCAAGTCCTCATGTAGCCACAGAATGGAGTTCCCCCTGAGTATCTCAGCTAAATCTCCCACTGTTATTATCTGAATAGTGATTCCAAAGGCATTTTGGATCAAAGGAATGTGCTTCTAGCCCTGGTGTGAAGAACACTAAGATGACATTTGTCACTTTGCTTCCCTGTGACTGCCAACTTTTTATGATATGTAGGGCAGTAAATGCAAATAAGACTCCTGTGGAATCACAAGGAATCCCATAAAGCTTCTGTCCATGAATCAAAAAAGCCACTTACCACAGCTAAGTGCAGCTTTTCTGTACAAGTATTTATTTTCCTAGAGGACAGAAATAAAGGAACATTTAAAATAGATGAGCTTCCATCAGAATAAATTCAGAAGGGGAAGAAACAATTCAGGCAAATTAATAAATTACCTAAGCTTCTCTAATGAGCTCTGAGATTTAGATGTGGGTGAATACAGCTTTTCTGGATGCAATCAGAGGAATATCTGGAGATTCAACTAGATCATTTTAAAAGCCTTTGCAATTTCAATGGATTATTCAGCTGAAGAATGGACAAGTTGTTATTTTTCCAGTAAACATGGAAATAACTTCCAAAGACTTTCAGAGTTCTATTCTGTTTGCACAGAATAATGACACCACCAAAAAAAGAAAAAAAAAGAAAAAGAAAA